>JAIUZE010003338.1:0-21258 GCA_022085475.1 Heliosperma pusillum | reverse complement strand
GATATGTAACATTAATTCGTCGAGTAACTCGGAATCGTTACCTTAGCTAGCACAAAATCAAGTAGCACCAAAAAATAAGAAGTATAAACCCGTCTACTAGTCTTCTCCTAAAATATACGAGTCACCAAACTCGTCTTCAAAATCTTCTCCTATAAGAAATGACAATAATAATATTATTAGAATTAAAACTTGATTTTTCATAATTAAAGTGTTGAAAACGATTTTGTCGGAATTGAAAATAAACCGTACTTGAAGATGAAGAGCGAAGAGGAGACTCTAGAAATATAAGTTAGGACGGATTTGAACAAGTAACGAAGGTTTTGTGATGATTTTGCTCAAGAACGATGAAGAACGATGAAGAACACCAAGAACGATTAAAGAAAGTATTAAAAAGGTATTAAGTTGATTTAGTGTAAAATGAAAAGATAAGTGGTGAGTAAGAGTGGAGGGAGTAGCCGTGTAAATATAGAGGAATTATGGAGTCGGGTTTTGAAATTGTTGTTACGGGATTGACTCGGGTTTTATAATTATATTATGGTAATTAATTAGATATTATTAGATTTTATGATAGTTTAATAAAATATCTAGATATGATTTAGACATTAATGTTAATTAAATCAAAAGAAAGGAAATATCAAATCCTAAGAGAGGAAAAAGAGACGTGTGAAATGGAGAGAAATCGGGTCTGTTTTTAAGCGATTTGCGGAGTTTAAATTGACGGACCGATAAAGTTACAAATATCTTAGATATTTGTATTAGTTTAATTAAAGAAATCAAAAGATCTAATATGAGTGGAAAGAAAGGTGTGTTGGGCGTGTGACTCAGTCAAAAGTCGGGTTTCGGGTTTGTTTCGGGACTTAAGTTGACTCGGGAATAGTTAAATGACGTTCGAGGTTAAATCGTAAAACCTTCTCTTAAATTCCAAATAAATTCAAAATAATTATATTAAATTATCATAAATTCAAATAAATCTTAATAAAAATAAATTAAATTTATTATTTTTCAAATATAATTTCGGTCTTTAAATTTACGAGGTGAGTCAGAAAAGTCAACGAAAGTCAAAGTTGACTTAAAAGTCAAGAAAAGTCAACGACGACTCAAAAGTCAAGAAAAGTCAAAGATGACTCAAAAGTCAAGAAAAGTCAAAGACGACTTAAAAGTCAAGAAAAGTCAAAGATGACTCAAAAGTCAAGAAAAGTCAAAGACGACTTAAAAGTCAAGAAAAGTCAAAGATGACTTAAAATCAAGAAAAGTCAAAGACGACTTAAAAATCAAGAAAAGTCAAAGACGACTTAAAAATCAAGAAAAGTCAAAGACGACTTAAAAACGGGATTCTCATGGAATCTCGCGGAACTTCCAAATACGAACCCGGAAATTCCAAATTCGACTGGAAACAATAAATTCCACTTTAAAACTTAAATAAGCTGAAAAGTATTCGTAAAATATTTTCAGTAGAAAAATAGGGTACAATTCGGGTTGTTACACACCATGCCAGTTTTGGTTCGTTTTCATTATCCTTTATCGTCTATTCATGAGTGCCCGAATGGTCATGGTAAGGGCCTTACTAAGGCCGCCTGGCAAAAGCATTTTCTGGATCGACATTGTCATGATGGTGCTATGGGGCTTACGTGTCAAACTCTAACCGATAGTCTGACCGTTTTCTCTAATACCGAGATTACTTTGAAGCGTATGGGACTTTGGTTGTGTGGAGAGTGCTTTAAAACCCATACCTTTCGATATAGGTGTCGGCATAGCCGGGGTGATATTTTTGCATCACCGGATTGTGGTGATGGTATCGTTAACTTTATTATTCATGGTATCCCCAGACCTGCTGCTTCGTCTCCCTCGGTTCTTTCATGTGATTATGGGGTTGGGTTTGCTCAGTGGTCTATATCTTCTCCTGATCGTTTATTTTCTTTGGGTCTTCGCACCGTGAAATCTATTCCTCCTAAGTGTCGTCTTGGATTTGCTCGGGTTTTGAAGGGGTTTTTGGATGATGTGGCTGACTCTCCTGGTGACCTCTTCTGCTGGGTTCGTTTGCTTGTGTTGCCTCTTTGTCTGCTTAAAACCTTCATTCCTAGGAGTAATCTTGAGTGTAGGACTGTTGTTAGGCGACAACGTCAGGAGGAGAGTATTGCCAGGGCTATTCTTGCTTAAGACCTTCTTTGCCGCCTTTTCCTGTGGATCATCATTCTTTTGTTGCCTCTTCGGCTGTAGTTTTGGATATGATTCGTAGTTTCCCGCATGGCACTTCTTGTGGGAGGGATGGGTTTCGTGCCCAACACCTTATGGACTGTTTGAGTGGCGCTGTTGTGGCTATCTCTGATGATCTGATCGCTTCTATTACTAGGGTGGTCAATCTTTTTCTTGAGGGAAGATGTCCTCTAGAGATTGGTGAGTACATTACCAGCGCTCCGCTCACGCCGCTTGTTAAACCTGGTGGTGGTGTTCGTCCTATTGCTGTTGGCACCGTCTGGAGACGTCTTATTTCTAAGGTAGGTGCTTGTTTGGTTGGTCCTTCTTTGTGTTCTTATTTTGCTGATCTTCAGTTTGGGGTTGGGGTGTCCGGTGGAGGAGAGGCAGATTTGCATGCCTTGAATCGGTTCATTGAGGCTCGTGGTGGTGATGTGGGGCTTTCTATGTTGCTGGTTGATTTCCAGAATGCTTTCAACCTTGTTGATCGTGTAAGCATGCTTCTGGAAGTTCGCCGTCGTTGCCCGAGTCTTTCCCGTTGGGGAGAGTTCTGTTACTCTAGTCATGCCCGTCTTTATTATGGGGAACATTGCTTGTGGTCTTGTCAGGGAGTCCAGCAGGGTGATCCTTTGGGACCCTTTCTTTTCGCTTTGGTTTTGCATCCCTTGGTGTATGTGCAAGATACGGGACTCTTTTGATTTGAGTTTACAAGCTTGGTACTTGGATGATGGCACCATTGTTGGGGATACTTTGGAAGTAGGGAAGGTATTGGATTTGATTATGGCAGATGGTCCTCAGTTTGGTCTCCATCTTAATGTCGCTAAGACTGAGGTTTTTTGGCCTATGGAGGATCCCCGAGGTCGACTTCCTGGTGTTTTTCCTCCTTCTATTGCCCGACCTTTGCGTGGTGTCTCTGTTTTGGGTGGGCCTGTCAGTACTTGTCCTAGTTTTGGCAGTGAGCTTGTGGCGATGAGAGTGACTAAGACCATCGAGCTTATGGATTTGGTTGCTATGATTGAGGATCCGCAATCTGAGTTGCTTCTGCTTTCAGCTTGTACTGGTATTTCTAAGCTCTACTTTACCCTCCGTACTTGTTCACCGGGGGTCTTTGGGTCTGTCCATCTTCGTTTTGATGCAGCGCTTCGTTCTAGCTTGGAACGTATTGTCACCACGTCTGGGCCTGGTTTTGGGGATTGGAAGTGGCGCCTTGCCACTTTCCCTTTTCATCTTGGTGCGCTCGGTGTTTATGCTGCCGGGGATGTTTTTCATTATGCTTTTCTGGCGCCCCGTTTGCAGTCTGCAGATTTGCAGGCTAAGCTACTACAGCCTTCTGGTATTGTGGATGTTGGTCCTACTTTCGACGATGCCTTGCAGGTGTTCTTTGAGACTACAGGTTCTGCCTTTTTACGTGATCCTAGTAAATTCGCTGTCCCTAAACTTATATAGAAACTGGCAGATACTAGAGCTGATCAAATGGCCCAAGCCTGCTAGCCCCACCCGGCCCAGCCCGATTTTTCATCGGGCTTGGGCCTTGAATTTTGGCCCGAAAAGCCCACGGCCCGAAGCCCATGGCCTGAATCAAATAATTGGGCCGGGTTTGGGCCGACCTCAAGGCCTGAATTTTGGCCCGGCCCGACCCGAACATATGCAAAATTTAATAGATTTAATAAACCAACTGGCATCTACGGAGGAGTAGTAATCTATTTACCTGTATTATTATGACAAGCCTAAAATTTGAGCCTAAAGAACAAATATCAATTCACAGTAGAACTGCACAACACCGTAATGAAATACTAAAGGTCGGAAGTACATTAGGAGTTTTGTACTGCTGAAAATTGTGCACTTAATTAATCATAGGTCTCTCCCTTTTGTCTTCTTCTCATCTCTAACTTTAAATAAATAATTTCTTGAGATGAGGGAAAAAATGTTATTTGCTTAAATTAGTAATATCTAAATAGTATTATACATGCACATTTCACTAGTTTTTCATGTTACGTTACGTTCATTTGTTGAAAACTTGTCGTAACAATACTACGTACATGCAAATTTCACTAATGCGTTTGTTAAGCTACGTTCCTACTGCTTACATCGACAATATTCATCAAATCACATAATTTAGTATTAAAAATTTTTTATGACAGAATACACTACTACCAATTCATGCAATAACAACGCCCCATCAACAACGCATACTCACGAAAAAAAAAACCGTTGTGGAATGGATAATTATTTTTCCGCGGAATTTTATTAAACCTAATAACAACGGTATTATTTTTTCGAACGTTGTTATTAGTTTTAACAACGGGGTGAACTAAAATAACCGTTGTAAATAAATTTACTAATAACAACAGTTTATTCTATATCCGTTGTTATTAATTTGGCGCGAAATAAGGAAAAGTAATAACAACGGGCATGAACAAACCCGTTGTTATAATGTGTTATTAATTTGGCGCAAATTTTGGCGTAAATTAATAACAACGGATATGATTTTGTTGTACGTTGTTGTTAGTTGTAACAACGGATATAACTTTGTTAACCGTTGTAAATAAGTAATTTAATAACAACGGTTTACTATGAATAATAACCGTTGTCAATATTTGTTAATAAAGATGAAAAAAACACACAACACTAATAATACTGTACTGCAACACAAAAACACAAACACAAAGCGATTATACTGCATCACAAAACCACAAACACTAAGACATACTCCCTGATCGTCTCTTTGTCATCATCTCGTCTGCTATTTCTTATTAATCAGGTATTCTAATAATTTTTCTTTATTGATTTCCTGAATTTCGTTTATTTGTGAATTAGTTGCCTTATACATTGCATTTTCTGAATTAGTTGGCTTATTATTGAATTAGTTTTAATTAGTTGGATTTTCTGAATTACTTGGCTTACTATATATACTACGAATGTAGATAAATGACTCGAACTTGGATGAATGCTGCGAATATGAGTGACCCAAACTATAAGGATGGTTTAGCTGAATTTTATGAAGTCGTTGCGAACAATTTGAATGGTTCTTCTAGTATTCCATGCCCTTGTGAAAGATGTGGTAATATTAGGTATATGGCT
Source organism: Heliosperma pusillum (assembly GCA_022085475.1). Lineage (NCBI taxonomy): Eukaryota > Viridiplantae > Streptophyta > Magnoliopsida > Caryophyllales > Caryophyllaceae > Heliosperma > Heliosperma pusillum. The sequence continues at coordinate 15,984 of JAIUZE010003338.1, read as the reverse complement.
ATTCCGGACGTTAAAATTCACCTAGAAAAGTATAGTTTTAGTCGATCCTATACCCGTTGGATTTTTCATGGGGAATCATTAGAGGAAGATAATAATTTTGAAGAAGATGATCTTGAGGTATACGAAAGGATAACTGATGATCCCGAGTTTGCCGAGTATGTTGAGTTGGAAGCAGACGAGTTGAATGTTGGGTCTACAGATAATGAAGAAAAAGATGATGAATCAAATGCTTTTGAAGATGAAAACATTAATTTGGATGACCTTGACAACATGTATGAGAAGTTGTGTGAGTCTGAAGCGCCTCTATACCCTGGTTGTAAGTACACAAAGATGTCGGCTGTGGTGAAGTTGTATAATATCAAGGGGGCAAATGGGGTTAGTGACACGTGTTTCACTAGTTTATTAGCCTTGATAAACGACATGCTTCCAGATGGTAATGTTCTTCCCGTTAAGACATATGAGGCTAAAAAACTAATTAGAGGGGTGGGTATGAAATATGAGAAAATACATGCATGTCCAAATGATTGCGTATTGTATCGAAAATTATATCAAAACTTAACCAATTGTCCGGTTTGTTTTGAGTGGCGTTATAAGGATAAGGAAGGGATCCCGACTAAGGTGTTATGGTATTTTCCAGTGATACCAAGATTCATAAGGATGTTTGCGAATAGCAATGATTCAAAAATGTTAACTTGGCATGAAACTGGAAGAATAAATGATGGGAAGTTAAGACACCCGGCAGATGGTATGCAATGGAAATCGTTCGACACTAAGTATCCCGAGTTCGCCATTGAACCTAGAAACTTACGTCTAGCGCTGTCCACTAATGGAATGAACCCACATGGAAACATGAGTACCCAACATAGTACTTGGCCAGTAGTGTTGGCAATATATAACTTACCTCCATATGCGTGCATGAAAAGAAAGTACTTGATGTTGTCGTTGTTAATTTCCGGCCCTAAACAATCTGGAAATAATATAGATGTCTATTTGGAACCTCTTTTAGATGATTTGCGAATTTTGTGGGATAGTGGGATAGAAGTATTTGATGCATACAGAAATGAAACTTTCAATTTGAGAGCGATGTTATTGTGTACAATAACCGACTATCCAGCTTATGGCGACCTTTCTGGGCATACGGTGCATGGGAAAGAGGCCTGTCCATTGTGTGGGGAGGATATCGAGTCTGAATACTTGAAGTGTTCTCATAAGTATGTGTATTTGGGAAATAGGAGGGGCTTGGATCCTGACCATTGTTATCGCAAGCAGCAGAAAGCATTTAATGGACGTCAAGAACATCGTCAACCTCCTAGAATTTTGAGTGGGCATGAAGTTTATCAGAAAGTAAAGCATATTGAGATAAAATATGGGAAGAAGAACGGCTCTAAATTGTCTACTCGTGGGTATAAGAAAAGATCCATATTTTTTGATAAACTTCCATATTGGCCTGACCTGGAGGTCAGGCATTGCCTCGATTTCATGCACATTGAGAAAAATGTCTGTGATAATATTATCAATACCCTCCTGAATGTTCCCGGTAAAACAAAGGATAACGCCGCAGCTAGGGAAGATATGCAAATGATGGGTATTAGGCTAGAGTTGGCACCACAGAAGAGAGGTAATGGTACATTTTTACCGCCAGCAGCTTATACCCTTTCACGGAATGAGAAAAAAGAGTTTTGTGCATGCTTGAATGGAATTAAAGTGCCACATGGTTATTCGTCCAACATCAAAAGCCTTGTTTCGATGCAAGACCTAAAACTCACCGGGTTAAAGTCACATGATTGCCACACTTTGATGCAACAATTACTATCCGTGGCTATTCGTTCCATTTTACCTGAAAAGGTATGATATGCTTTTACCAGATTCTGTCTCTTCTTCCAGTCCATATGCGATAAAGTCATCGATCCCGATGATGCGGATTCATTGCAGGACCTCGTTATCACCTCTCTTTGTCATTTTGAAATGTATTTTCCACCCTCTTTCTTCACTATCATGATTCACCTGACCACTCACTTGGTTAGGGAGATTTTGTACCTTGGGCCCGTGTACTTGAGATACCAGTATCCTTTCGAAAGATTGATGAAAGTGTACAAGGACTATACATCTAATCGGTATCGTCCAGAAGGTTGTATTGCTGAACGTGCTATATTAGACGAAGCTCTTGCATATTGTTACGCTCATCTCTCCCATGAGGAGTTAATTGGCGTTCCAAAGAATCGTCATAGTGACTGGATGACCGAAAAAGGTATTAGGGGCCGGGTTGAAAACATTGTGGCACGTGACATGTTACATTTAGCACATACATATGTGCTAAACAACGAAGATGAGGTGCAACCTTATATTCAACAACACAAAGATGAGCTCAAATACGATCACCCAAACAAGAGCGAGATGTGGATTGCAAACGAGCATAAGAAGATGTAACACCCGGAAATGTACCCTATTTTTCTAGTAGAAATATTTTACGAAATCTTTTCAATAATTTTAAGTTTTAATTTAGAATTTTATGTTCCGAGTCGAATTTAGAATTTCGGAGTTCGTATTTGGAATTTCCGCGAGATTCCATGAGAATCCCGTCTTGAGGCGAGTTTGACTTTCCTTGACTTTTTCCCTTCATATTCCACTCACTCCCTTTAACCTATTTCTTACTCAAACACAAACAAAACTTTTCTTCCTCCTTAAGAAATCAAACCCTTGCCTCCATAGCATTTTCGATCTTTGAATCATCCTAGCTCATTCGTTACTTGCTAGAATTCACGTAAGTTCGTCTCATTCTTCTCCCCTTACCTTCCTCTATCCGTATTGATATTAAAATCATCGTCTTTCTCGCTTTTCAATCTTTCCGTCTTTCTCAAGATGAATTTTATTCATCTTTTATGATCTATTTATAGGTGGTGACCTCCAAGATCCCGACAAAGACTATTACCTTATTGAAGAGGAGCTTGACGAGTAGTAAAGACGCTTAAAGGTAACGGTGAAGGGTTACTCGATATCATTTACGTGTTTTACATGTTTTATATGCTAGAAATCGTATTTAGAGAATACGATTAGAAGCTTAGGAATCATGTTATGATTAATGAATGTTGTTATATGATGAATGTTGATGATGTATATTGATTGTTGATAATTATTAGAAGTATATTTGAGAATTGGAATGAATTGGATAAGAAATGAAGGCTCTCGGGTGAAGGGGTGCTCCCAGCCGGTCGACCGGCCGCCGGTCTGACCACCGGCTGGGAACACATCAGTAACATCTTTGGAAAATTTGGAATTTGTATGAAGAGGTGCTCTTGGCCGGTGTACCGGCCGCCGGTCACTATGCCGGCCTGGAACACATTTCTCTGTTTTGATGAATTTTTGGGTTTTGCCTGTGCTCCGATCCGGGGTACCGGCCGCCTCCCTCTTGACCGGCCTGGAACACGGCTGTATGTTTTTCATATAATTTCTAAAACTCGTAATTTATAATAGTTCGCATGATCCGTTTATCGTATAATTTTACGTAATGACTTATAATATTCATGTTTTGGATATATGATATTTCATTCGCTTGTATCACATGTTTTGTGACGGTTTTTGCTATGTCCCACTTTGAGTCGGTTTTTACAAATGATACGGTTTGAGCACTATTTTGTCTTGTGCTTTGTACTCTCATTCCCTTGGCTACCTTCCCGTTCGTAAGGCTGGAATGTCGGAACGGAGAGGTATCCTACTGCTTAAATTCATGTGTTAGTGGGCATACGACGACGTTGTTGGGAGTTGAACGCTATGCGTTGATCGACCCGGCCGTCAAATGTTGTGTACTTGCTAGGTGGTGTTATTTGCATGTAGCGTACCGCATGTTATGAGGCTTGAGCTCGTTTTCCGCCTCTTTCGTGAATTGATCTACCGAGAATGTGGGTACTCGGCGTTTTCTTTGTAAGACCGAGTCTTGGGTGCGAAACGTGATCGCATATCGAATCGGAAAATGTGATTCCGCGAATCTGGCCAGGGTTAGTTAGGACCTGTGTTATTATCGTTCCTAACGGAGGAATTAGTCTACATATACGAAATGTAGCATCGTGTATGCGTCATAGGGAAATGCTTATCCCGTGGAATGCCTTTTTATCATAACGTGCCATGTACAAACTGTGCTAGTGCGTTTCATTTCCGTAATATGTCGTCTTGTGTCGTGTTTCTTTGAATCGTGATTTCATGATATTATTCATGGCATTGCATGTTGGACACCGTCAATGTTTTGTTCGTGAATGGATGATAATATGTTGGATTTATTGTGATCATCGCATGACTTGACTTGGTTTGTCTGTCGAGTCTCAATCTTATCAAACTTATACCGCTAACGGTGAGATGCAAGCCCTAGTGAGCGTATTCGGTTGCCTAAGAGTGTCTTCCCCAAATCTTTGAATAACATGATGGATTCGGATTTGTATTCCATATGCTCTTATTATTATCTATCGAATTGTCTATCTATTCTTATCGTATCTCACATGTATATCTATATATGCATGATTTTACTTTCGTATTTCCTTCTATGTACGTTTAATGTGATATGGCTGGGAGAATCCGGAGTTACTCCCCACTGATTGTGGCGTTCATGTTTTTCATGAATGAACAGGTTGCTTGCATGGATGGCTTTTTGCTTATACTATTTTGGGTTCGGGCGTGAGCTAGCAGGCGTTGTCCCTGGAAGTTTCACCTCTAGACGATTTTAGCTAGTTTTGCTAAACACTTGTTCTTTGCTAACATTTTAAGAGACCCCGTCTTTTTGTTGTATCTCCGCATTTAGTTTGTAATATTTTGACACTCCTCGTTTTATTTAACTTGCATGTATAAAAGTTTTTAAAACTACCTATTTCCGCTATATAATTCACAGGCTTGTATGTTTTATATTTCCGCATTCGCGAGGGTTGTCACAGAAGACGTTTGGAGAGTGGTTTAGGAATGTTGTCTTGGAGTATAATAATTTGTATGGTGATGACATCTCTCCTAGGTTACTACGTCTTGGGTTAGGTCCAAATGTCAGGGCCACTTTTTTCAGCGGTTTTGCTATTAATGGTTATACTTTTTACACCCGCGAGCAAGATGAGTTGAGCACAATGCAAAATAGTGGTGTGAGTTCTGAATTTGAGGCAATGCACTTTGCTACTTCAAAAGATAACAACCCTATTTGGGGAAAATGCCTTTATTATGGTGTTATTCAAGAAATATTGGTATTAGATTACATTGATTTCACAATACCTCTGTTTCGATGTAACTGGGTTGATAACAACAACAATTGTGTTCGAAAGGATAAAATGGGATTTACGTTGGTCAATTTGGATAAGGTTGGCAATAATAAGGATGATCCTTTCATAATGGCATCCCAAGCTAAACAAGTGTTCTATGTCACCGATCCTATGGATAAGAAGTGGTCTGTTGTATTATCTATAAGGAGTAGACGGAGTGCACCCGATAATGGTGGGGATAATGATCAGGATGTCGTGTTTGAGGGAATGGATCACTCTTCCACTGTATCTTATTTCGACAATGTTGACACTGATCATGATAACATTGAAAGAATCTATATGCGTGATGATCATGGTGAAGGTATTTGGGTTAACGAAGAAACTATGTCGGGCAAGAAACGTCCCCGATCCTGAGGTGGTTAATAATGTGAGGTATTAGCTTATATATTTGTTTTTTTTTAGTTTCTGTTTTTTTTTTAAATAACTATCTTTCTTATTTTTTTTTAAATAACTTAGGAACGGCATAATAATAACAAACGTAAAGCACTGATACTTTATTAGCTCGAACAGATTTGCATTTAGGAACCATAGCGGAAATCTTACAACCATAGCGGATATAGACACACACACTTGACACTCAACATCTATTATGATAGGCTGATACAAGACCACAGGCCCTAAAACCCCATTACACTGTTATTATGATAGGGTGATACAGATACACAGGCCCTCCCGGCCATCATACATGACCACAGGCCCTCCCATCCCATTACACTGCTATTATGATAGGCTGATACAGACACACACACACTTGACACTCAACATCTAACACAGGACGTTGCTTGGAATTTTTTGGTGTACATTGCTTAGAAAACAGCCACAACCTGGTTGTAGGCATCGACGATTTCTGAATTGGCCGACTGCTGACCATTCAAGATGGTCGGATACGGCACGTGGAAATAGTCCACGGTATTCTTCAGAAGCTCGACGTCCTCGTCTGTGGCTACCCAGATGTATGGTTCGACTGTTGATCTATTCGGAGTAACCCAGTCGCTCTTACCATGGCCTCTGAGTTGAAACATATTGCCAAGCTTAAATGCTTATTCTGCATCTGCAAGTGATGTTCCAAACTGAATGAGTAGTGTCCCTTTGAATCCCCAAGGCGCCCATTGTGCCTTAATTCTGCTGACCGAGTATCCCAGCTCAATAAGCTTATTTCTCAAAGGAGTAAAGCTTTTGGCAACAAATTTTCCATCGTCCAAATGGCATGGGGCAATCATTAGGACACAGTGATATGGACGAGCAACATTTTGAGACATTTCAAAAATAGACAAGTAATTTGATGGTTTTGGTTTGATTTATTTGCAGTGAGTATTCTTTTCTGAATTTATAGCATTCAGTGTATTGTCTTAAGTTTTTGTTAGCTTTGGTCATTGTTGAAGATTCCCAAATTATTTAGCTTTTGGTCATTCATTATACAGTCTCCATGTTTTGGTTTCTGCTGATATTGAGGTGTATAGTGCTTATGATATTGCTGTCTTTTTTGGTTTCTGCTGATTATTATTGCAGTGTATAGTGCTTATGATATTGCTGTCTCTAATTATAATTTAAAAAAAATAAAGGTAAGCAACAACAACGGTTGTTGTAAATATACCCATTGTGATTGCTTATAACAACGGTTATTAATCACAAACCGTTGTCATAGTGTTTATTAATTACAACAAGTAGACTACTTTAACCGTAGTCATTACTCTATCACAACGGTTTGTTTATAATAACCGTTGTCAATATTTGTAAATAAAGACTAACAACACTAATAATACGACTGTACTGCAACACAAAAACTCTATCACAAAGCGATCATCATCTCCCTTATTAATCAGGTATTATTTTTATCAACTATTTCTTATTAAGATTTTCTAGCTAGATTGTTCAATTCTTATTATTGAATTCAGTGTATTGTCTTTAGTGTTTGTTAGCTTTGGTCATTGTTGAAGATTCCCAAATTATTTAGCTTTTGGTCATTCATTATTATACAGTCTTCATGTTTAATTACTTCTTATTATTGAATTTTGGATTTTCTGAATGTCGTTTATTATTGAATTTGTGAATTAGTTCAATTCTAATTTTGCTTTATCGATTGAATAGCTTTGAATTGAATTAGTTTAATAACTTCTAAACTTAAGTCAAAAAACAAATTAATGTATCAACATTAATATTATAATATAATAAGTTCAAACGGCGCCACACACAAATGGCGCCAAAACAACCAAACAACTACAACCAAACAACAACAACAAACTAAATTGAGTCCGGGTAATCTCCCGGATAGCTGCCACCGTTAGAGCATATGCATCAATCGAGTCAGCCTTGGCCAGAACCAACCCTTCCCACTGCTCTACCTGGGTCACTTCAACGAGGTCGACCCCATTTGGGAAACGGTGACGGTCATGTTCGGAAGCCACCCATAGATATGGCCCAGGCTGGTGGTCCGTGCTCTCAATAAAATCTTTTCGCCCATGCCCGGCCTTGTCAAACATTTTTGCCAGTTTGAATGCGGACGCACGATGAGCATCCGTCATCCCAAACTCGAAAACGAGTTCCCCTGTAAAGTACCTGCGATGATAATTTGGCCACATCTTCTTGATTAAGTAGCCATTTCGAATAAGCGTATCACGGAGTTTCTTGTAGCTTTTACACACAACGTAGTCACCCTCAATATGAGAAGGCATTTGTTTCATGATGCAAGCATATGGTTTAGTAAAAGTTTCAGACATTTTGTTAGTATTGAGGCTGGGAAATTTTGTATGGTTTAGCAAATATGTTATTGATTGGAGTTGGGAATTTTGTATGTGGTTGATAACCTTGTATTGAGGCTGTATTTATAGAGACATATTGATTGGAGTTATTGAGTCACATGCAGTTATTGATTCACATGCATGCATTGGTTCACATGAAGGCATTGATTCACATGCATTTACAAATCCCAAAACGACTATACATTCACATGCAATACGTTATTGATTGAGAAAATGTGTGAATGTATATATGCAGTTACATTTCCTATGCAGTCAATGCACTTACTTCAATATGCACCGTTATTGAAAGTAATAACAACGGTTTTTAACAAATAACCGTTGTTATTTCTCTATCACAACGGCTATGGTCAACCCATGTCATTATTATATCACAACGGCTGTGGTCAGAAAAACCGTTGTGGAAAGTAATAACAACGGTTGTAGTCAGAAAAACCGTTGTTATTTCTCAATATTATTATTTTTAAGTAAAAGATATTGCAGTCCAAACCCGTGAATAAACAACAGCAGAACAACTGTAACAGCAGAACCAGCATTGATTAAAGCATCCATTGAACATCATCAATGGCAGCATAACCCCTCTATAAATACAACCTCAAAGCCCCTCCTTTAAATATTACATAACCCTAATTAATTACTCCAAAAATTAACATCATCAATGGCAGCAGTTAACCTTCCCAACGATGAGACGACCCTTACAAAATTGATTGCAGATGAGGAGGAGGCTCTTGCCGTAGTTCCCGCTGATCATCACCCATTGATTAAAGGATCCATTGAACATCGAAGGGATTATTAGATTAAGAGGCTTGAAGCAGTCCTACTTGTCAACCAAGCGTCGTCATCATCATCGTCCTCTGGCTACCCACGTCGGCCTGATACTCGCAGGTTGGATGCCGCAAGAGATATGTTGAGCTGTACCTGTCCTACCTTATCTCCACATGCAAGACGTGTTCTTGCATACATTGAATCTGTTATTGCAAAATACGAGGTTAATGATCTGGAAGTCATCAGTATCATCAATATTGTTCCGGATTATTGGTGGCAGTGTGAGAAAAGCTTTTTACTCTTAACCGGAATTGTTCCGGATTATTTAACATCTTTATTTATTTGATGGCGGATGAATGTAATGTACTTTAATATAAAATCTAGGTTATTCCTAATGAAATCAATGAGAAAGAATGTTGTTTAAAGTGTTTGAATTGATATGATTAATTCCGTTGATGTTCAATATTTTGATGTTTGATCAATAGCGATAATCTATTAGATATATATAGAAGTATATAAAAAAGGGTTTAGGGTTTTGGGTTTTGGGTTTTGGGTTTTGGGTTTTGGGTTTTGGGTTTAGGGTTTAGGGTTTAGGGTTTAGGTTTTAGGGTTTAGGTTTTAGGGTTTAGGGTTATTTTGAAGTAACACACGTATACTAATAATGATACTTAATAATTAAAAGTGATCCGACCCGAAAATGATACTTAATAATCATCACGCGGATAATAAATAAAGATTTCTATCGAATTAAATTAAATAACCCGATACTAGCTAATTAATTTTGGGTCGGACAGTTTCAGGTTTGTGATGCAAAAACGGCCTGACTCGATATATAACCTCATCCGCTAGCATATTAACATTTAAATGATCGAATTAAATTAAATTAAATGAACAGACAATACACACGAATAAACAGACACGAAAGCCGAAAGGACACGGCCCTCGCTCGCTCCCTGACCCAATTAAACTAATTAACCCGGTAAAGTTACATACCCTACGAATCGAACCAGATCGGAATATGGCCTATTAACCATTTATTTGTTGATAAAACGTATGTACACAATAATATATATATATATTATATATAGGTGGTAAAAAAGCAATAAACCGTCCTTTTTAATTAATTTGAGCATATATATATATGCATCAATATATCCGTCCCTTTTAGCGTACTTGAACGAAGTCGATCGACCCCATATCATTATTTAATTTGGGAAACATTGACGTGTATATATAATACTTGCATGTGCATTGATGAATCTGTTATTATTGCAAAGTAGCTTGTACGAGGTTAATGATCCGGACGTCATCATTAATTATTATATATCATCAATATTATCATCAATATTATTGCAAAGTAGTACGAGGTTAATGACACGTGCCCCGGCCCCAAAGCGATCGACCTGAAGTAGCTACTAGCTCTAGATAGTGGATTGCCCGATCCGTAACTGGCCACCCGATCAGTTTCAGGTTAGCTAGTGATGCATGATTATAATAACCAGGTCCTTAATTAAAAAGAAATGACCCGATTCGAGAATCACTAGACTCGATATATATATATATATATACCACATCCGCTTGACCCGGAAATTATCGACGACCCGCCCAATTATAAACATTCCCGAAACAGACACGAAAGCCGAAAGGACCCTCGCTCCCCGACCCAAACTAATAATAATAACCCAATCGATAAAGTTATTAATTACAAACCCGCTGAATCTAACCCGACGATCGGAATTGATTCCCAGGCCAAACCCGATCCGAGCTAATAATTAAACGTAACTTACGCCTATAATATAAAAATTTAGAGCAAAGTAAAATAAATTAAATTAAATTTAGAGCAAAGTTAAATAAATTAAACGGAATTAATGAATTTATTTTCGTGCCTCAAATTTTAATACCGCGCGCGCGTATCTGAAAAATTAAAAAAAAATATACATAATCTATAAAAACGGTTCTTTATAATACCACCGTTGTTATTACTTTCAACAACGGGTCATATTAAATAAACCGTTGTCTTAGTGTTATGACTTTCTACAACGGGTGTGCTTTAACCTTTGTCATTACGCTATAACAACGGTGGTTTGTTGGATAACCGTTGTCAATGGTTTCTCAAACATTATGGTAAGAAACCCTTTAGTTTCTCTTAATAAAAAATAATTTACAATCCTATAGAGTAAATTAAACAGACGTACATTATCATCATCATCATCCTCGTTTACAATCATCCTCGTTCACAACACAAATCTTTTTGTTTATTATCATCATCATCCTCCTCGTTCTCTTGATCATCATCCTGCTCGTTCTCTTTATCATCACCATGTTCTCATTTTCTTTATCAGGTAATTTTTGTGTTTCGTCTTTAGGGTTTTAAGATTGAAGTTCATCTTTTTGTTTTCATTTTCTATTTATCGTTCTCTTTATCATCTAGTTTCATTTCTTTCTAAGTTTTTAGAGTTTTAGAATCTCTGCATTACTCTTTATTTGTTCAGTTACTATTTCATTCATTTTAAGGTCTTAGGGTTTTAGAATCGCTGTATGCATGACTCTATTCCGTTACTATTTCATTTCTTTTGAATGTCTTAGTGTCTTAGGATTATCATGGGTGAAAAACGGAAAAGAGTAAAAAACAATGATAAGGGGGGCTTTGAAGTGCCCTGCAGCCCTTGCAGCTATAGCGGCAAAAACGCCGATGGAAATAAAATGGAGTGTGAAAGGTGTTCCTACTGGTCCAAATGCTGGCCATTTATCCACTTGGATTGGAGTTACAACCAAACAGTTTGCGCCTATTGATTTAGATGATTTCAGGAATATAGATCCTGCATTGCAGAAGTTACTCTTGAACCGTATAAAGGTATGATAATATCTTTAGCTAAACACCATTTTATTTTGCAGAAGTTACTATTACATAAGGTAGGAAGCCGTATAAAGGTTCGTATAAATTGATGATATTAGACAGCCGCTTATTAGTATATATGATGATGATGCAGGAAGCTTTCGATATTCCCGACTGCCATGATAAGTATCTATTACGTAAGGCAACGGCAGTCTTAAGGCAGTGGATATGTGACCTTGCCAAATTACACTTGTATGTCGACAAGGAGACGGGGCAGATGCATAAGAGCCCACCGACAAAGTACCCCAACATCACTCAGCAACAATGGGATAATTATAAGGCGAAACGAGCTACTGAAAAGTTTCAGGTTAAGTATCCATGTCATATGTTTACATTTTTGTAAAACTCTACTTAAGGTTACATTTTTCTAAAAGTTTCAGGTTACATTTTTCTAAAACTCTACTTGTATCTATAATTTTCTAATTGTCTCATCTACTTGCGATTTTATATGATTTGAAGAGCGTTAGCGCCAGAAATCGTGCTAACATCTCACAGAAGCGGGGGGTATATTATGGTTCTCGAGGCGGTTACAGATTGATAGAAGAAAATCTCGTAAGTAGCATCTATATATTAGATTTTTTTAATCATACTTGGACTTGATATACATGTATACATATATTATTTTTGAGTTAACGTGTAGGTGTCAAAAGGTGTGACCGACTTGAATCGGCACGTAACTTATAAAGAAGGGCACACGCCTAAAGGATCCCGAACATGTAACGAATATGATCAGGAAGTCTTGGCCAACATAGTAAGTATTATTTTATTAAGACGGGTTTTTAATAACTTTATTGTTCAATTCTTGTATGTCTGACTATCTATTTATTTTAGTAACAAAAATAAAATTAAGTTTATTTAATATATTATAGGAGAATGTTCTGAAGGAGGTTGCGGAAGGGAAATTCACTCCGAGTGGTCGTGACGACGTTCTTGCTAGAGCGATCGGCCGTCCCGAGCATCCAGGTCGATTGAGGGGCGTCCCATTACATGTCGGAGTCACGAAATATTATGGGACAACTAGCTCGAACAAGAAGAAGAAAAATAAGGGGAAGGCTGACATGGTACGTATACCATTTGTTATTGTCATTTAAAATTCACATGTTATTGTTTTAACAAAATGTGATTCTACATTTTGGGCGTGCAGGTTCAGTTATTGGCCTCCGTGATACTGAAGATGAATTCTGGAGGCAAGCCTTCCGAAGAAGAATTGAAGATGATGGAGGATGTCATTAAAAAGGGTGAGGTAGTGCAACAGATTGGTCAAGAGGCAGACACTACTACCTTGCCAATACATGAGGAGACGGCTGAGAAGATGGGTGAGGTACCTACTGCTGCCGAGGTTTTAATACCTCAAGCCGATAAGGTAAATATGACTTCTTCTTTTTTCTGCATTTGTTCTTTCCAGCAGCCATGCCTTTGATTGGTTTATTTTATTAGGTAAATGAGTCTGAAAAGGGGACGCAACTTGAGGAGACGGGTGAGGTACCTAATGCTGCTGAGGTTTTGATACCTCAAGCCGATAAGGTAAATACGACTTAACCATTTTGAACCTCTGCATTTGTTCTTTCCAGCAGCCATGCCTTTGATTGGTTAATTAATTTTATAAGGTAAATAACTCTGAAAAGGGGACGCAACTTGAGGAGCCGGCTGAGAAGACGGGTGACAATAATGAGGTATGTAGAATAAAAGAAGTTAGTATGAAGATGATATAAGAAGAGGTTTAGATCATAAGAATACTAGAGAGAACATGCTGAGTTTTCAAAAACCCTTGCTGTTGCTTATCACGCACAAAGTGACAATCTATACTCAAGTGTTTGGTTCTCTCATGGAACACGGGGTTGAGAGAAATATAATCAGTATATGCTGTCAGTGCTAAATCACAAAGTGACAGTCTATTTATAGTATCTTCAAATATTTGATGACATGTAGGCCAGCATTCAAATGAGGTACCCTAGGCTGTCTTAGAAATTGGCTAAGATGTTGTACTGCATATGAAATATCTGGTCTGGACATGTTCAAGTATAATAGCCTACCCACCAACAATAAATACTTGTAACTAACTTTACATTATATACTCAATATAGATCTTTTATGATATCTATTATATTTTGGTATTTAGTAAATAATGTGTATTCTTCAGGCCAAAAACAAGCGGGTAGTTCTTCTCAGCGACCCTTCATCCGAGGATGTGGTTCATGTTGCCCGGGGTTTCATCATATACCCAAAGCCCAATGACTCAGCGGAAACCATCTTGGTTCATGGCGTACCACTCTTGCTGAATCATGCAAAAGTGGAGATAACGGTAGTCGCGAAGGGCTGTGAAACCCGTAAACTGCCCGTCCCAGTCCGTGACGACCTTCTAATTCTGGCAGATGCGGTTCACTGTTTTGTCCAATGGCCTAATAGCCACATTTTCCTGCCTCGTGATCAAAAAATTCAACAGAATGTAGCCGGGGTTAGAAAAATACATCTAATTTAACCAGCCTTTTGTCTTTGTTCATCACCTTCATAAATAGTGAAATTTATATGTTTTATTTTTGTTTTGTAGGTAACAAAAAACATGGATAAGTCTAACTCGATAGACAATAATCTTTCTACTACCTCGTCAAAACAACAACTTGATGAGGTATTTAATTTAATCAACTCTCTTTATATTTTAAGTTCTACTATCGCCTCATCATTGAAAGAGCAACTTAATTTAGTTAGCCACATGTAGGTTGTGAAAGGTAGCACACCGCATCATTTCCCCAAGCTGAAAGAGGTCAGGAGTCTATCCCGTACTAAATATGATGGGAACGTTTACATGGAAAAAGTACGAACGGTGACGATGCTGGACCTTTATAAGGAGGCTGGGAGACGCATAGCAAGCGAGCAATTAATAATTATTCCGCTCGAGCATGATATTGTAGGGGTAGAACGTCAAGCAATGCTGGATTGGGAAATTCTAGCCATTTGGGCTGGCCTTGCCGAGATTGATGTCCAACACCTATATGTTTGGATGAAGTAAGTTTCTTAATAAATTAAATCATGCACTATTCTAATATTCTGACTAAGATATAATGTTTTTAATATCGGAATTAAAACCGTCATGTAGGTACTTGAACTCGGTTGTGATCCCCGGGACCAATAATCCACTTGCTCAATACGGATTCCTGTGCCCAAATGTTTTATCTATGCATATCGGGATGTTTTCGTATGAAGAACGTATAGATTATATTGCATCGGAATTGGCGAAAAACAATAAGCTCATTCTTGCCCCTTATAATGAAGTCGGGTAATATATAATTAATATTACGATTCCAAATACAATTGCATTTTTATATGTTTGGTTATGATGCATGTTGTGCTTGTTAATAATGATGTGTCTCTCGATCTAGGAGACATTGGGTGCTAGCAGCGATCAATCTGACCAAGAAGAAAGTATTTTGGTTGGACTCTTTGCATAAACAACCTTCCGAGACCTTTAAGAAGATGATTATTAAGTAAGTTTATAATACTAATGATTTGGCACATAATATTAAGTTTCATTTATTATTATTAAGTAAGTTTATGTGACTTTCGGCCTCTTTCCTTTTTTAAAGGGCCTTTGAGAAGAAAAGAGCAACCGGCGATCAACCGACAGAATATTCTGATGATGGCCCTACTTTTATTACGATAACAGGGGTACGTACGCGCAAATACAATACCTTAATAATTAAGTGCATTAAACTAATTGCGCATATACATCTGTCTTTTTTAATTACGCATTAAACTAATTGGTAATTGCCTTCTCGTCTCTTCGTTTATTATGTAATAATAGGTCCCTAAACAGCCGGATAGCATACAATGTGGATACTACGTTTGTCGTTTCATGTTGGAGATTATTAGGCGAAGATATATCAGCATTCCAGAAAGAGTTAGTAGTTTAATGTAGCTATTCTTTACTTTTTTTCATTAGAGCTGATATCTTTTCTGCTATATATGATCGATGTTGCTATGTATGCCTATACTGTTGTTACCCTACTGATCGATGTCTTTTATTTGTTTTATCCGCAGTATTTACTCAACACGCCACATGTCCCTGAGTACACTAAGCACAATATAGACGAGGTAAGGGACTTGTGGGGCAAATACCTCCTTGAACATTATGTTAAGAAAGAATAAATGAAACTTAGATTATTTTGGAAGCAGATAGGGAACTTTAATTTGTAGAAGTCATTAATTAGAGCAAGTTGTAAGTATGAATTGCTCTGACAGAGATCATTTTGGTTGTATATATCATTTTGCTGCTGCTGTACATGAA
>JAIUZE010003335.1:0-22780 GCA_022085475.1 Heliosperma pusillum | reverse complement strand
TACCACTTGTAGGAAAATATCCGTATACTTCCCTTTAAATCATACAGGATTATAATGAAATTATGATTATATGATTAATAGTCATAAACGAAAATGCATAATAAGCGAGAGATTAGAAATAACCTTTAGTCCTTGCTTTAAAGGCCTAAGAACAATATCAAAAAGTTGATATCTCCTAATCGTAGCACCCAAGATAGAATGAGAAATGCCCTTTAAGTTGCTAGAATATTTTTGTCAAAAGTTACTGTTAACTTTTAATTTTTGTGATGTGAAAAAAAAATGGAGGCACAAGAGAGTGAATTAGGGTTTGAAGAAAAGAAAAACTAAATTCCTCCTCTCCTCTCCCCTTCTCACGGCACCCATTAGGTTATATGGGGAGATATTTTCTCCTCTAATTAACCACTAATGGACCGAAAATTCCAGAGTGAATCTGGACTTTATTTCGGTTAAATTCGCTTTAATATATAATGTGTATTATTATTATAAATGTCATTTGTGCTGTCATGTATTAATATGTCCATACAACATTTTGTAGTCGATACATTAATACCGGTCTGACAACATCTAATATGACAATCGTATAATATATACGTTAATTATAATTATCCGTATAATTATAATTTGCTAATTCAATATAACATTTTATATTCAATTACGAATTAACATTTTAATTCGCATACGCTTACATTATATATATGCTAATTAAATACAACAGTTTATATTTAATTACGAATTACTTTTAATTCGTCTCAGCTTATATTATTTAATCGTTATTAAATAATCGTCTCATCATCACATTGACTAACCTTTTAGTCAAATACACTGACTAACCTTTTAGTCATATAATATGGCATCAATATGATTATTTTCTCAAATAATCACATCTCTCAAACACATCCTCTAGGTGTGACTTTTAGGGACCAGTTCATCACCGCCATCTGTATGACAATAACGTCAAACTTATCTAGCAAGCCAACCGTTATTGATAAACGTTAATCAACTGATTATTATACAAAGTATACCCTGTGAACCTACAGAGATTTATTTATGCTATTGCACTAACTGTGGAGGACACTGGCTCCAACACCCTTCTCGTCGTAGCTATGAGTTCCCGGAACATTAATGTGCACATCCCCCTCGTGGCGGGAGAGCCACGAGAGGCAAACTCGGGGTGTGGTACTGTCTCCCGGCCGACCACCAATATGTAACCAGTATCCAATCACAATCACAAGTAACATCATCATCAAACATCATCGACATCAAAGTAACCAACCATAACAACATCAACAACATCAATCAATATACAAAGGTACTGAATAAGGAAACCCCACCTGTAAGCAAATCCCGCAATATGCAAGCACAATCACAAATCCTCCTCTAAAAACCCTTTCCCTAATAACAAATAGTTATAAAATTCAATAATCAATCTAATCTCATCCCCCTAAAACAGATTAGGCTTTCAAAAGACTACCCAACAATTCCGAAATAAATACAAAGTAGGGATACTTACGACAAGATCAAAGAAAAGAATGATTTTGACGAACTAGCAATAAAACTCCAAGCTTGTGATGACTCAAGATGATTAAGAGAGGTTTTGAGAGAGTATAAGAGAGCTTAGGGTTTACTAATGAATGATTAACCGACGGAATTTCTTTTATACCTCTTAATTATATTAAATCAAAACCGCCCGATAAAACCTGACAGACCGGTGCACTCGGTCGAGAGCAAGAAACACTCGATCGAGCATACCGCACTCGGTCGAGTGCACACTACACTCGGCCGAGTGCTACCCAAACAGGAAGCTTGCCTAAGCGACTGACTCGACTATTCAGCCGAATGGACCTTACTTGGCCGATTACAAACGCCACTCGATCGAGTATTCGTTCGTGCGTCGATCTATCGTAAGTCCCTAATGTATAACTAGATTTTTATGCCTTTTGGGTAGAATTGTTAGAACATTAATCTGAATTTAGGTTGGGATTTGGGTTGTTGTAATTGATTGTTGATCCTAAATTATTCGTTTGATTATTAGGAAGAGAATTCATATAAGAAATATTTAGTCTTGCTTATCGTTCTTGCGGAAATGCTTTGAGGTAGGATTTCCCTACTCAGTGCTTTTGTATGTTGATTGATGTTGATATAGTTGATGATTGTTGTTGATGATGTTGTGGGTAATGATTATTGTTAATGATATTGTGACCTTGATTATTGATGATGATGATGGTGATGGTGGTGTGATGATTCTTGGTTCTATTTTGGTGGTCCGGTCGGTAGACGGTTCCACACCCCGAGTTTGCCTCTCGTGCCTCTTCCGCCACATGGGGTATGTGCACATTAATGTTCCGGAAACTCTCATTGCGATGAGAGGGGCTTTTTATGTCTAGCGATGCGGTCTGGCATCGGTTGGTGGTACGGCGGTCAGATCTGCAGTTTGACGCTAGTAGGGGTTATCGCTGCGGTGGTAACTCGGTTACTAGAGATTGAATAGGAAACTGGTTACTGGTTACTTGGTTACCTTAAGATGATTATTGTTTGTTGTTTGTTTATGAATTGATTGATGTATGATGGTACTGACCCCGTCTGTGTTTTCAAAGTTGTTGTGATCCATGAGGGAATGGTGAGGAGGAGTTTAGCAAATATTCCATTTGAGCATGCCTTGGGGATCGGATGGGATTGACGTTCCTGACGAGTCTTTAGCTTCCCCCGTATCTTAGACTTTATAGACTTTTGTTATGAGTTATTACTTTGGGTTTTGGAAACTATTGTATTGGCTTTGATTTGAGATTTCCGTTGTAGGCGCATTAAACTTTATATTTATTTAAATGTTGTTTCATTATGCTCTATTTGTCGTCTTTGTTTACTGAGGAAGGCCTTAGTAAGACTATTTGGTAGATGAGGGTGTTATAGTATCAACAGTTTAGATTGTGAACGTTTCATCAGCTTTTATGGCTCATGTGTTTAGTCTCCTACTCGCTATGCGACAATCGTCCACCTCTAACATTAACCACACAGCCTTCATGACTGCATCACAAAAACTATCTACAATTTTGGCACCTTCTGTGCCAGTCCCAATCAATTCTCGGTTCTCAATATCCAAGATTCGTTGGTTGTTCAAGATCCATCCTTATTGGTGCGTTAGCCTTGCAACTGGATTACTGGATAAAACTATTTTTCAGGTGCTTTCGTTTCTTTACTGTCTTATATTTTCTTTCTTTGTTTTATGTGTATCGTTTTTACGTTTCTTTGGTTTAATGAAGTTAGTTTTTATAAAAAAAATTAATTAAATTAAGCAAAATTCTTTCCCACTTCTTCTAACCTCAATAGATATGCTCATCTACCTTCCCCACATGCCACAATCTCTACTCATCTATCCTCTCACGACGGCCACCGCCTAAAACTATTCATGCGATTCCGGTGGTTTTCCAGAGTTAGCCCTCTTCATCTTCTTTATATCACATTTTGATCAAATTTCATGGGTCACTCGGTGAAACTTCTCATGTCTAAAAGTCTTAAGGCTCGTATTAAATATAGTTATATGAGTTGATTTGGCTTCGGTGAGTTTAATTTATATGGTTTGCAAGTTTAATAAGGCGTTTAATGTAGATGTTGTCTGTTTAATTTTTCTCAAAAACATGTGCTTGGTCATGTCAGCTAGGGCCTTCGTACACTATGTTACTACATAAAGTAAGAGAATTTTGTTAAAGCAAAAACATGCTCAAAATAGAAATAGGCAATTTTAAAGAACGTGACGGAAATTAAAACTGAAATTCTGTAGCATTTGTATTCTCTTTGTTTCTAGTTTCTATTTATTACCTTCCCCATTTCCTTACCAGATAATAATTTCAAATCATTACTCCTATTCATCATTTACTTCATCAACAATTGATCATTATATCGTCAAAATATGAACCATGGATGAAATGGTGAGGATCCAAATGGACTTAGATCACTTGAAGGAAAATTCATATATATTGATCTCGATGAAAAATAAATAAAGCAAAATTTGATATTTAATATGAACAATGTATACAATAAATTGAATGTAATAGCCAAAACTGTTTATAAACAATCACAAACTTGGGTCTAATGATTCCAGCTAAAAACGAAATAGTGCTGCCATCCCCGAGTATTCTGATCAATGCAGAAGTATGTGGGTGGGTGAGACATAAAAAAATTACCGGTAAATGAAAGGTCTCGTACTACCTGTTTTAGCACGAGACCTTCTACTACAAGAACTGAAGCGTTTAAACCAAGACAAATATGGAAATATTACACTTTTATTCCACAACATACCTATCAAAACACAGTTGGATGGGAATTATCGAGGAAGGTCCATTTCGTTTCACTCACTTCCAATCCAGCATATCCAACAACCACAAGACTTCCTCCTTAGTACCAGCAACATCACAAAAATCCATTTCTATGCCAAAAATCTCGACCGACCCATCATTGCCATGATCAGAGAGGAGCAATGAGATCCAAGCCCGAATGCCCGATATAAACGGGTGAGCAGGGGAAAAGTCCAGGTAATCCGATGCATGAGCCCGATAAGATGTCCGATCAACATAATCGAAAAATGCTTTGTTAATAATGCAGGCAAACTGGTCGGAGTCCTTGCGACTCGCCATCATGGAAATGCTAGCAAGTTGGCCCAAAGGCAGACAAAACCTGGGTTGTACAGGCAACATCATCTTGTAGTCGGGTCGCTTTAGATGGTGCCTAAGTATTTCAGAGATTCCAGAGGGGGGTTCCTTTATGCCGATAAGGAAGACGGGTCCCGGTATCACTTCAGAAAATATCAGCTGCCCTTCTAGCCAAATGTCAATGTAAAATTCCAAGTCATTGAAGGACAACCTTGGAGGAGGAAGATCCCGGCATCTCTGCCGCTTGTAGAAGGTCCGATAGAGTTTGTAGTATGATATAGATGATGATGACGATGATGGCCTTTTACAGATTGAAGGCCATTTCCTAGCACATGCGCATTTCCAAAGATAATCATCTCGGGCAATTTCTCTCCACTGTTTGCTAACTAACATACAAGAAGCAAGGTCTACACCATCAAGAAGAGGAAAGACAGCCTTCAAAACTTCACATGTCATTTTGCCACATGCGTGCGAGTGAAATAACAATCAAATGGCTGGGAAGAAAAACTTTGAACAGAATGATCAAATGCCTGCAGAAACTTAGATGAATCAGTTTAATGTTTTTTTTTACGAGGGAGGGGGAAAGAAAGAAACATTTGGAAGTGCAACATCAGACTAAGAGGACACACAAAAATCAAGAGAAAAACAGAAGGCCAAAGGCAACATTATTTGACACACTTAGAGATTGATAACTTCCTTAGCTAGACTAGCAGAATGAGAAAACGACAACATGAAATGGAAACTAGAAACTGATCAATTTTTATGTATAGATCCAACTATTAATGTGAATTGTAACTGGATAATGAAAAATTAAAAAAATCAACTTAAAGGACTTCAAAGCTACACACAACAATTGCATTGAAGGTTACAAGTTTAACCTATAAGTCTATGCCTAACGTATCTCGACACAATTCCCTTCATGGTGGTTATTTTTTAGGAGGTGGAATTTGGTTTGCAAAGTATCAGTGATTTCCTACAAGTCCATCGAAGCATGTCAAAGTTTCATAGAGTTGACCTATAATAGCCAACTGCGGTACCATAACATAACATGATGATAAACTGATCATTCATTAACCAGGCCAGAGTTCCTAAAGCAGACCTAAAAGAAAGCTTGATTTTTTGGCAAGCTTGTGGACGTGAATACGTGATCATATGTGTACGCTTTTCGCTACAAGCTACAGTATACTTACTTTCTCTATTCTATCAATAAGAGATCTAAGTTTACTAATTTACTTTGGGTAAATGACTACCTATGTGTATTATTCAGCCTTAGAGAGTAGACTTTAAAAAGAAGAGACGTTTCAGTGCTAAGAGTGAATGACAATTGCGAGCGTAACTAAAAGACATCAGAAGAGCTAAATTTGACAAGAGGCACATGTTCCTTAAGTTTATTGCCACAATGCCACCCCTCTTCACACAAATTCGGAAAAGCGACCACGCCTAAACTTCAAAAATTACAGCTCAACAAACATTTCTTATGTTTCTATGCCACAGTACCACACTAATACTGCCATTGCTTATCGAGATCAATTAACATCTTTAACTCCCATAAGCAAAAAAGAATCCTCATAGATCTATCAGATTCTGAAAGTCTGCAACTCGTCAACCATCAATCCCGAATCAACGAATCCTTTAGTTCTCCCCCAATTCCCTAAAACTGTCTAGTTTTCTCTAATTTGTATAATCCTTGTAATTTTATCATCAACTTGTACTATAATTTCAACCCTAATGTAATCAATTTTCAACCCTAATACACTCTAACCTCCCATAATTCACTCCTCCTATGATTTTTAATGCCACGAGATGAGAACGATTTCGTGTCGAATTCATTTCCTTCCGTTCTATGTACTCAACAAATAGCATTGGCAATCATAACAACAACAATAACATCGTACATATGATTCTATCACTCTTGCGATTCAATAAGAACAAAATTAACAACAATAACATCATACATATGATTCTATCGCTCTTGAAATTCAATACGAAACAAAATTAACAACAATTACATCATATATAAAATTCTATTGCTCTTGAAATTCAATAAGAAACAAAATTAACAGTCAAAAAACAATAATAACAAGAAGAAGAAGAAGAAGTACCAAATATCTGTAACTTTATCGGAAATTAGATGGAGGAACCCTAGAGATGATAAATAAATTGAATGATGAAATGATCAATGAATCGATTGCATTTGCTGATTGGTATATAAATCACGGAGTTCGTGCAAAAGGAAGATAATTAATTTACGCGAAAATTTCAGTTAGGCCAAAAATTAGAACTACTGATTGGAACAGAATATATTGGTCAATACCAGGTGTTTTGGGTGACCACATAACGAGCGACACTAATTATTGTGAGAGACGGTTTCACCTTTTGAGATAATGAGATGTTTCTAAAATTGAGTGTTTATTTACCGTGTTGAATTGTCTTATTTTATTTTAAACTAGGTGGAATACCCGTGCTATGCACAGGACATTTTGTATTTATCTCCAATTAAACTATAGTATACCCTAATAATAATAATAATAATAATAATAATAATAATAATATCCATGGAATGTTTACGATCATAAATAAAAATTATGGCGAGATAACATCCATGAATTGATTACAATGATAAAGCTTCTAGCAGCTTGTCTTATTGAAGGCGGGTAATATTGGTCACAAGTTGAACACGGATAGTGCCCTTCTCACAGTATGCAAGTGGAGAGGGTAAATGGATCCCCTACTTGCCCTCTCACTAACTGATAAACTAAGTAGATTAACAACATATAAGCATTAAGCAATACGCCAATGTTATTAATTACCTCTTAACTATAAAATGGTTTAAATAGCTATAAAGCTTTTAAACTAAATGGTATTTTTCCTGTTCGCTTTGATTTCGTATAACGCATCAACATTTACATGTTTTTAAATAAACCACAACAACCAGAAAGTTCAGCTGATGGTTGAAATTTCAAGATCGATTTTATACACTAAGCCGCTCGCACAAATGTTCTTTGGCTTAAAGAGTAACTAGTGTTTGAACCCGTGCACTGCACGGGTGGTTATTGTAGTTAGTAACAAAGGTTACTATTTTAAATTAAACTTTTAGTATAGTTTAAAGTTTAAAACGATGGGGTTTTAAGTTTATATGAAGTGGAGTATAATAGTATAATAATATAAAGATATACCAATTACTAAAAATTGCACCAAACGTCAAAATTCGACATAAATGTTCCCGAAGTTTTGATAAAACGGAGAAATAAGTATCCGTCCTATATTTAAGATAGGTCAACTATGTTAGATGAGACAATATTAAAATTTGTAAAAGACTAACAATGTATGTATCTCATCTATGCATATCTTTTCTCAATTTTATCTTAGAACGAAAAATGTCCGTCCTAAAAGAAAAAAGTTGTACTTTGTACATTAAAACTATTACTCCTCAGCCCCGGTCAAGTGTTTGTCTTTTACGGAGTAAATGTTTTGTGAGGGTACCTTAATGAAAAACAAATAAATAATTGAGACGAAGGGTGTATTGTTGTCGTTATTATTTTATTATTATTATTATTATTATTATTATTATTATGAAGTGTGTGTGCATCTTTCATTAAAATAAAATGAAAAGTTTACATGAAATTGGTGAGGAGCCGAGAGATAATCTGGGCCCCCATCCCCTTAACTTTTATTATTATTTTTATTATTTTTATTATGTGTACTCGAATGGATTTCTGTTAACGCAAATTCTTATTTCAGAAAGAACATTTACGTCTGAAAAATAAGATGGGGACAAAATCGCGTCTTTTTTTTCCAGACCGAAATGGTCCGTTTGAAGCAGGACGAACGGTTTTTTTATAGTTTGATGGGTACAAAACAGTAAGTCTTGGGTAAGACATACAGGTACTATTCGTTTAAAGCTTAAGACGGTCAAGTATTATCAAGTGGTGATAATAAAGACGAAAAAATTGGTATATTCTAGGCAACAAATGAGATAATTTGGTATGTATTTGACCCGTCTTAAGCTTAAGACGGATAGTGTCCGTCTGAATTAGAATTTGTGGGTACAAAATGGATAAAAGGGGAAGCTACGTGGACAATTTTGGTAAAGCCACGGATGGAACATTTGAACATCTTACAATAATATAAAAAGGCTTGTTGAGCCTCCATTGAAGTGACACGTGTCACGTCTCCACTTCTTGCCACATGTCACTCAATAATAAAAAACCTACATAATTATTGTACTTTAATTTTATTTTCTCTTGCCTTTTTGTATACCTTGACACAATAAAAAAAAACTAAATTTTCAAATTAAATATGTCAATTGATTCCCATGATTACATCTTCATTACCAACTATTTGTAATCTCTCTATACAATAATATAAAAGGATTACATTGAGTAGCTAATAGAATGATACATGACAAGGTACAATTCCATGTTAAATTAAAAATAATCTATACAATATTATAAAAAGTCTAACTGAGCGATGTGTTGAAGCCACGTTGACGTGACGTCATTAGAATCTAACCAAACCTCCATATAGCTTACGTGAGTTTTGCACAATTTTCATCTCCGTCTGAGGCTCTCACTAATTGAAGACTTTTCACCTTCTTTTAACATTAAAATGACAATTACCGCAACATTAATATATTATAACCCCTTTCATTTCGTGTAATTAATAATAACTACATTGAAGATGAAACGATTGGCCTTATTATTTCTTGCCATTTAGATTTTGCAAACACAATGAGAATTCTCAAATTTCTCATTTATAAAAACCCATTTTACATCAATTCCTTTCTAATTTTTTTTTGCACTCTAAGCTTTGTATAACGCCTCATCCTTTGATTTTCTATAGCTTCCCTTTTATTTCTATGTGATTTGATTTGATCACGATTTATAACATTCCCTGAAAGTTTGTTATTAATTATTGCGGTGTTGGTCTCTAAGCACTAATTTTATTATTTTATTACATATTTTCTAATCTTTTCCTTGTGTTTTTAGGGCTTCAATCTTTGGTATATGGAGGGCAAGTATAAAAGTTGGATTGAATTTAAGGGATAAGAATCTATTTGGTAACTTAGAGCATTTGGTAATAACTAGTTTTACACCCGTGCAAAAAATGCACGGATCATAATAGTCGTTGTTATCCTAAGATACATGTGTATATAAATTGTGTGTCATTAAGTGTTCAATTTCGTGAGTCTGTGACAATATAAATTGGTCAAAATATAGTGAATTGGTCCTCTTATTCAAATGTTAAATCTATACTCTGGTTTATTGCGTTTGTAATAATACAGTATTATAAGACGAAATTTGGGAAAATTTGAATTAATATTTTTCGTTTTTACTTTTGCATTAATAATTTTCGTTTTTTTTCAAGTAAATACTTCTGCTTTTGTCAGATTTTGTTTAGTTCAAGTAAATACTTCTGCATTAATATTTTTTGTTTTTACTTGTTATCATTTTTTTGGTAGTTTATGTCATTTTTCACTTTTCTATTTATTAGTTTTAAGCCCGTGCAAAATTGCACGGGTATTATTTAAAGATTATGTTATAATGTTTATAGTCTAAGATAACCGTAAGAAAGAATTAAGATTTTACTTAAATCAATATTATAAGTTAAGGGTCAAATTCATAATTAAGTACTTAATAGTTATTTCGTAAAAGTTAAAAAGGACAAACTTATTTCTATAAGTTAATTGTTGTAAAAAAAACTTAAGAAAATGACATTAATGTCGACCCGTGCAATCACACGGGCATTAAATCTAGTTTATGATATAGATAACTTTCATGTCTTAAATGAACAAACTAATAGAATGTGATATTTTTGTAACGGAATTTTCAATGTACAAATAAAAATCAATGAATTCAAATTTTATTTACTTTAATAAATTATATTAGTGAAAAGTAAAGGTAAATAAATGACTGAGATGGAGGAAGTAAAACTTAGACCGAAAACAATTTTTTTTATTTTTTATTATTTAACATTTAGTATATGTTTAATAACTTATTAATTTATAACATTGACAAATTTATTTTTGTCATGTCCAAGTAACCAACATTTATCTTACTCACATTAAAAGAAAAATATCTCAATTACATTATGTTTAAAAAGAATTAACCCAAATTTGGAGATAGATTTGGCCTCCAATAAATATTTGATATTTGATTTTATATTAGAAAAAAAATTAGTATACAACAAAACCCAACCCAAAAGGTCTTATGAATCTCAATTAAAATATCAACCCAAAAATATAAATTTAAGATAAAACCCCTAAAATTTGATCTCCCATCCGCCGACCCCCTCTATCAATTTCTCTTCTTCATTTTTCCCTTCCTAATTTCCTATACCCTAAACGTCTCACCTCAGTCACATATTTTGCCCCTCTCATCAGTCCTTCTCACCTGACTCCCTCATACTCTATTTACATCCTAAATGCCCAAAATATGTATTGGCCATAATAAAAGAAAAATCTCCCTTTAATTTTCCTCACATCTTCAATTTGCATCAATATATATTCTCTATAAGACCCTCTATATGCGAATTTAATGGATTTCATGTAAGTATTAGAGTGATATAATCTGAAAAAATTTATGCAAGTATAATCCGAAGCTTACATATGGATTTTTTTAATATGAACTTGGATGTATTTCAATTGCATATTTTTTTAATTAAACTTTTTTTATGTAAATATATTTTTCGTTATATGATCTATTGTACTATTTGTTATGTTTTGTTAATAGTTATATAATTATTATGGTGCTTTGAAAAAAAATCAATTAAGTTTGAAAAGATTCATCAGTATTTTTTTTTTGGCCGAAATTCCAGCTGTTCAGTTTTTTTTGTTGAGAAAATCATTTTTTTATGTTCCATTATAATTATTATTGTGAGATTATAGTTAAATTTAGTAGCTAACATATTCCTGAAGAATAAGATAGATTTAATGGTTTGTGTTTCATCGGTAGATTATTAATAAATCAGAAAAACTAATGCAAAGTCGATATTAATAATTAATTCCATTATTTTTTTCATTATTTTTTTTCAGAAAAATTAATGCAAAGTCATTATTTTTTTTCAGAAAAACTAATGCAAAGTCGATAATTAATAAACTAATGCAAAGTCCAAAAACATTTGAAGAACATAGTCTAAATAAATCAGAAAAAAAGAAGAGGAGAGAGGGTAATTAAAGTTTTTGTTTTGCTGTGGGGCCCACTAATCCTGAAATCTAGCAGCCAATAGGAAGGCTCTAAATGTTTCAGGATTAGTATATAGTAGATTGTATTGATTATGCTGACCAAAAGTGTTGTAACATTACTTTATTTTAAGCACTTCCACCGTTATTTTTTTTTGCTACATGCCTATTTTTGTTGAGACTTACACATGAGAAAAGAAGTCCTTGTGAGTAGTTGATTAACTTTTATGATGGAACCGTCATGTTATATTTAGAGAGCGATGTCATGACATAGCGTAAGTTTGTCATCACTTTGAGCTTTATTTCTATATTCGTACAATTCTAACATATATAAACAATGCAAAGTTTTAATGTAGTTTGTACCAATAGTCCAAAATAGGTGATTTTGGGGCTCTTCCTTGAATTAGATATGCCTGGAAAGTGAAAACCTGCATTTATAATGTGATAGAGCATGATTTTGGCCTCTTATAATCAGGACGATCATGGTAGTTTAAACTACACATTCGACAATATGTTATTAGTGTATTACCTCTCAATGCGAGTCTCGGTTATAAAATCAAATTGAGAATCATGACTAATATTGCTTTGTATGGCTAACAATTTGTAGACATCTTTCTAACAGATTCATAATGTGGAGTCAAAAATAATGTTTCGACTTCGAAAATGGAACTTGGAAAAAGCATCTCACCCATTAGTGTAGATGGAACCAAAAAATCAAAACAGAAACGTGCACCATAAATGAACCTGTGAATTTCACGGGCAATTAAACTAGTTTGTTATTATATCATAGATAGGTTATAAAAAACATTCCACATCTTTGTAACATAAATAATAAATAACTTTCTCACAATAACAAGTAAACGATGACAACAAAATCAAAAGATAGAAGAAAGGCTAAGACAGACAAATCCTGTTACTAACAAGTAACAACAAACATACTCCGTGCATGAAATATCACATCACCATAGTGGAAGTGGGCGTCGCAAAAAACTTGTTTCTTCTAATGTACCTTCTCCAACCTGCTTATCCATTCGATCAAATTCTCGCAACTCTTCACGCTGATTTGAAACTCCCAAATCAAGGCGCATATTTCTCGTTAAAATCAACATCTTGGAAAAAGATCTCCTATAAAAGAATTCTTTAGTTTTTTATTTTCGTGTACAAATGTTGAGAAGAAATATAAATAAAATGTCTTGCTTGTACCTGCATGACATGACCATAAATAAAGGAAAACTCCTCCTCCCAATCCCTGCTACCGATTCCATTATTTCATATATATTGACATTTGTTCCATAGTCATGTATGGATGAGATAAGTACAATCCGTTGTCGTTCTAGACTAGAACGTCACCTGGCCTGATAACATATGCCATGTTTTTTCCCATAGTTTTTGTGGTTGTGAAACACTTCCTGACAATAACATCGATGCAAAGAGGTTTCTGAGATTACAGATGGACCCCCATAAATACGATTCTTTGATGGCAGATTCATTTTCTTCATCATCTATAGATATGCCTAATGGCTGTAGTTGAGACTTTTCTTCTGCTTGTGTTACTTTCTCTGGAAAAAAAATATATCGTAACATACTAATTTATTTGAAGCAGTAATAAAAGTCTATCTAGAATGAATGTCATGTAATTTTATCTTAAAAAATGTGTGAAATAGTTCAAGATAATTAAATGGTTGTAAGGGTAGAATTATATATTATTCTTTGTTCAATCTTAGTAATGTCAATGAGTACTAAGATTTTACAGAGAATAGTATAATGTGTGTGTTCAGTTTGTCATCGTCAAACAAATCTAATGTGTGTGTTCTAAACCTTTTTTTTGTTTGGCTTTCATTATCCGAGAACAATTAATATTGTTTATGTATACTTTTAAGTGACTCTTTATTTCAATCTCATTATCCGTACAAAATGGATGGGGAGCATATTTCGAAAATCCAAGTGATGTATCGGCAATACAACAAGTATGTAATGCTATCTTTATGTGGCATTTGATATTTATCTTAAAGATAGATCATTGTAAAATGAACACCGACATCACATAACATACCTTTATTCAAAATAGATATCATTGATCTCCTATGTGAAGTAATCGCATCTTGAATTAAACTTGGATCCATGAGCAGGATGAAGGACTAAAATAGTAAAGTGGTAAATTAAAACGAATATTGTAGTCACTAACAACCTCTAAGCTGCACACTAACTTTTAGATGACCTAATTTCCCATGTATGTCAATCACAAACACACACATACCGGATAAGTAATGGAAATATAAGTAGAGTTATTATCATATATTTGTAATTCATAAGTGTATACCTCATCATCCATCAAAATCATGTCAATTGCGAATAATGCGTATTTCTTGCTGTATATATCAGGTCGCTCCCATTTGCGAACCACTTTTGCCCGAATGTTAGACATATGCTGAATCGGCTTTGATGGCATTGAATGATGTGATGAGCATGCTTTGAGCCATGATAAATAATAATAATGATAAAGCCGAGAGTTGTATGTTTGGATGAAGGGTGAGAAAATGAGAGTATTATTTATATGAAAATAACATAAGGAATTTTGGGTCAAAAAAAATATGTAGCAACTGTATATTTTTCTGTATATGGTTTATATATTTTCGGAAATACGGCAAAAAATCATGTAACAATGATTATACTGGTTATTTTCAAAGTGTATTTTCATAATTTAGGTAATTAATTATTTGAGTGATTATAGGCATATTGGTAGGAGAATTGTTTATTGGTTAGGTAAAGATTTTGGTGGAACCAAGTAAAGTCAAAGTATTCTGTAAAATATTCTGTAACATCTTATTTATGGAACCAAGTCAAAGTCAAAATCTTAATAATTATTGGGTTGCTGCCACGAACAAAATCTTAATGGGTTGTTTTGATTGACCCAAAGATACTTCAAAAGAAACGGGAAGATGAACAAAATAATTGACACGTGTCATATGATTAGGTTGCTGCCACGTGTCATTTGATAAGACTGATGGCTTCAGCTTTAATATTATATATATGATATATGATTGTAACGACATAACTCCCCATACATGTTATCAATATTTTACTTGAGAAGAGAGGGGCATTAAGATGTGAACACGTGATATTTTTGGTCTTACCCTTGATGGTTGGTTGGAGTCCAAAGATTGGTTTATACTCTAACTACATGTACGTCGTCGTTAGTCGTTACTTGATTATAGGGGTGTACAACGTAGCGGGCTAGCTCAGCCTAGCCCGCACCTCTGAGTACGAAAATCCATCCCGGCTAGCCCATAGCACAAAACCCGACTCTCCCCACAGGTCGGGCTAGTGCTCAAATTTCTCTAGCTCGTCCCGATATCAACGCTGAAACAAATAAAACACAAATGCCCCTCCTGGCTCGGTCTAGCCTGCTACTCTTGGGTTGGGCTCGAAATGGAAGAAGCTAGCTGGCCAGTCCGGTCTGATGTTCACACCGTGTCTGCGCTGCAATCTTTCAGCCCAGCCTGCTCCCTATCCCGGCTCACTGCACAACCCTAACTTTCAACGGGTTATTATAACCACTCTATTATATTATTCTAGAACGATTGCTTAATTTCCCTCCCATCTCCTTCACTTTTCCCCCCGTTTTGTTTAATATTTACCACTCTCATTATTAACTATTTGCTTTGTCTAATTAACCAGGGTGTAGTTTATTAGAACTTCGAATTTCACTATACTAATTTGTGTTTCACGTAGTGCGATTATTAACTATTAATATTAGTGTCTACACCCTCTCCAGCATATACATGGTTTGGTTTTCTCATAATAAAACACAGTGGGGTAACAATAATATGTCAGTATTATTTATCATATCCAAAGTAAGGATTAATATATAAGCCCCCCTGATTTATAGTTTTACTTTTTTTAGTCTCAATTGTATATCCCTTTTCCCCAACATTTATGTCAAAATAATTGTCTCTATCCCCATTATTTCCCTATTATTCTTTCTATCCCACTTTTGTTATCCCACTTCCCTTTAAATCAAGCACTCATTAGCAATTGCCAAGAAAGAAATTTTAAGTAGTTTTAATGGTGTTTGATTTGCTGAGGTTTCTATATTGTTTCAAACAATTTTTTTGTTGGTTGTATGATGATAATTAAGCTTTAAGCTCTTTATACTTAAATTCTAGTATCTTGGATTACTGTGTCACAAATATTAGCTCGATGTCATATGGAGTAAAACGTAAGGATAAAAACGAAGTTACTACTCTAATTTGACAATGGAAAAGCAAAGCTTTTAAAAAGTTGTATTTCGTAGTAACTTTTATGCACATCTACACATAAAGTATTATTTATACTCTGTATTTATATATTACCATATTAGGTTCATGAATTAGTAAATAAATAATCGGGATCGAGAGAGCAGTACTCTATAGTTGCTTATATTTACGACGAATTAATTTCTCTTTACTCAAAATTCTTGTCTTGTATAATATACTCCATTCAATTCACAATGCTCATGGAACGTCGAAGAGTCAAGATTTACGCCTATTACTTACTATCATAGCTCGTTATGTCGGTGTGATTATCTTTTCTTGTTACCATAAACCTTTCTTGGCCTGGACTATACTGTAGATACCTGCAAGATTATAAGGCGTATTAAATTGGGGGAGTTGCTAACGAAATTGAAACAATGTGCATATAGAGTAAACAAACAACAAACAACCACAATAGCATATAATATAACATAAATATTAAGGTGGAAAATTACCCTATGAAAAAGTGCCAAAGGCTGTTTATATATTATGGAGTATATATGTTTAGAAATAGGGTAAAATTAGTCAAACATAATTCTTATCTTATACGGAGTACTAATCTTAAATAAAATAAATAGATAATGTTTACCTAAGCCTAAGTATAATCACATGAAACGTGCATAATGATAACTTCTGGTTGTATAATAACATTATATGATGTATATATATAATAATGCTAATTAGATATTACGTACATTGGTGGTGTTTGTCTTAGAGTGAAAAGGTTAAATTTTGCAATTTTGCACTAATAGACAAACACCACCAATGTACGTAATATCTAATTAGCATTATTATATATATACATCATATAATGTTATTGAATTGATATCTCTTATTATATATTGTATTTTAATATAAAATACTAATAAGAGTTTTAATTTTGTTGGAGACTCTAATATTGCTAGAAACACAACTTTTAATGTGGGAGCTCGAAAGTCATTCATCGTTGTTGGACTCTCTAATATAGCTAAAAAAAGTTCCTGTTTTAATTATCACTAGGTGGAATACCCGTGCTACGCACGGGACATTTTGTATTTATCTCCAATTAAACTACAGTATACCCTAATAATAATATCCATGGAATGTTTACGATCATAAATAAAAATTATGGCGAGATAACATCCATGAATTGATTACAATGATAAACTTCTAGCAACTTGTCTCATTGAAAATGGGTAATATCGGTCACAAGCTGAAAATGGATAGTGTCTCTCTCACAATATGCAAGTGTTGAGGATAAATGGATCCCCCCACTTGCCCTCTCATTAACTGATCAACTAAGTAGATTAACAACATATAAGCATTAAGCAATACGTCAATGTTATTACCTCTTAACTATAAAATGGTTTAAATAGATATAAAACTTTTAAACTAAATTGTATTTTTCCTGTTCGGTTTGATTTCGTATAATGCATCAACACTTACGTGTTTTTAAATAAACCACAACAACCAGAAAGTTCAGCTGATGGTTGAAATTTCAAGATCGATTTTTATACACTAAGCCGCTCGCACAAATGTTCTTTGGCTTAAAGAGTAATTGTAACGACATAACTCCCCATACATGTTATCAATATTTTACTTGAGAAGTGAGGGGCTGTAAGATTTGAACACGTGATATTTTTGGTCTTACCCTTGATGGTTAGTTCATTGGTTGGAGTCCAAAGATTGGTTTATACTCTAACTACATGTACTTCGTCGTTAGTCGTTACTTGATTATAGGGGTGTATAACGTAGCGGGCTAGCGAGCCCGCACCTCTGAGTTCGAAAATCCATCCCGGCTAGCCCATAGCACAAAACCCGATTTTCCCCACGGGCCAGGCTAGTGCTCAAATTTCTCTAGCTCGTCCCGATCTCAACGCTTAAACAAATAAAACACAAAGGCCTTGCCCCTCCTGGATCGGTCTAGCCTGCCACTCTTGGGTTGGGCTCGAAGTGGAAGAAGCTAGCTGGCCAGTCCGGTCTGATGTTCACACCGTGTCTGCGCTGCAATCTTTCAGTCCAGCCTGCTCCCTATCCCGGCTCACTGCACAACCCTAACTTTCAACGGGTTATTATAACCACTTTTAATCTCCGATTTATTATTTTAGAACGATTGCTTAATTTCCCTCCCATCTCCTTCACTTTTTCCCCCGTTTTGTTTAATGTTTACCACTCTCATTATTAACTATATGCTTTGTCTAATTAACCAGGGTGTAGTTGATTAGAACTTCGAATTTCACTCTACTAATTTGTATTTCACGTAGTGCGATTATTAACTATTAATATTAGTGTCTACACCCTCTCCATCGTATACATGATTTGGTTTTCTCATAATAAAACACAGTGAGGTAACAATAATATGTCAGTATTATTTATCATATCCAAAGTAAGGATTAATATATAAGCCCCCCTGATTTATAGTTTTACTTTTTTTCGTCTCAATTTTATATCCCTTTTCCCCAACATTTATGTCAAAATAATTGTCTCTATCCCCATTATTTCCCTATTATTTTCTCTATCCCACTTCCCTTTAAAAATTTTCCCAATTTAAATGACTTATGTGTCACGCTATCACTATCTTAGTATAAACAATTTTAAAGGAATTAATCTTGTACATTTAAAATGCCAATACTCAATGTTACGACTTACGTATCACATAATAAGTGGGAGAATGCATTTTGGGTGTGGTGTTATCAATTCTCTACGTATAGCTCAATTGCCGAAGTCGTTTGAACTATCTCTATGAGAACCAAAATGTTTTGAGTGCGTAGATTTTTTTTTTGCATTATTAGATATTATATTCATATAAATGAAGCACAGAAAGTACATAAACATTAATTAAGCATAGCAATAAGAAGTTCCCGTCTCGTTTTTGTCATGACCGTCACCCGTATAGTAAAAAGTTAACTTTTGTGATCGAAGACATATACTCCTATGCTACATATCTTTATGTTGAGTATAACAAGGCTTTCATAGACATGTTCAATGCCTATATAATTGACAAATTTCTATTTTAATTATTTTACTACTCTTGTTTAAATAGATGTATCATATCATAGTTCAACAGAAAGGTAAGACTCCCATAATGTATTTAAGATACATTTCAACAGAAAAGTAAGACTCTTCTAATGTATTCCGTATTTAATAATTTAAAGATCAATTTTGGCGATAACAATTAATATAATTTTTTTTAATTAATTAAATTCATATTTTATTTGAAGTAATTTTGAAAATTTTAGAGACTTTAATATTGCTCAAAATCCGAAGTTTAAATGTGGGAGCTCGAGTCAATTAACAAACTTTGATGATCGCCAAAATCTAAAGAAGCCACCACACTACTCACTATTAACAATGGCAGGGTAATGAGCATATATACACATTCACGAAGTCATTGAATAAAAGACTCTTACCAGATTAGCAATTTTACTCTTACGGTTATGTAGCTAAAGTGTTTCACACAAGTTGGACACTCTAATATTGCTTTGCTCTCAACTTATATTACGGTTGGATGCCTTTTGTTGGATGCCTTCATGGAAAATGATTAATAATTTAGTAGCTCGAAAGTTATTTACATTTGTTGGACTCTCTGATATCTTGTGGTTTCCTCTAGTTAGTAATAGAGCTATATACTCCATGAAATTGTGATTAACAATTTAGCCTCCATGATCGAGCACTTGTAAGTTGTGATTAACAATTTAGCTACCACTTGTAAGACCGGTCATAGTTGCTTAGCTTGTCACCCATATTTGTGAGAGTAATTTCATATAGTATGTACATTGAAATTCTATTCTTGTTCCCAAATAAATTAATTTATTGACTTACGATAAACTACTAATACAAATGACCTTTACTATCCATCCAGAATGATCATTTTGATTTCGTAAGCATTAAGGCACACTAATTCACAAATCAAGCACTCATTAGCAATTGTCAAGAAATAAATTTGAAGTAGTTTTAATGGTGTTTTATTTGCTGAGGTTTCTATATTGTTTCAAACAATTTTTTTGTTGGTTGTATGATGATAATTAAGCTTTAAGCTCTTTATACTTAAATTCTAGGAGTAAAACGTAAGGATAAAAGCGAAGTTACTACTCTAATTTGACAATGGAAAAGCAAAGCTTTTAAAAATTTGTATATATACTTCATATAATATTATTGAATTGATAGCTCTTATTATATATTGTATTTTAATATAAAATACTAATAAGAGTTTTAATTTTGTTGGAGACTCGAATATTGCTAGAAACACAACTTTTAATGTGAGAGCTCGAAAGTCATATATTGTTGTTGGACTCTCTAATATGGCTCAAAAAGTTCCTGTTTTAATTATATAGAATGATAGTTTTGTTTATGAATGATTTCACAAGTAAGTTTGGGGTAAGTTATGTAGAGGGTGTTTGGTCTTGCTTATATTCCCTCCCATCCAGACCAAACTACCCAGTTGACTTTTCACGGTCTACGAGACGACACTTTGACTACGTTTTTCTTCATTTATATATTACTTTTGTGCATCGAAATAATATTTTTCCGAAACCTCTTTTTATAATACATGTAAATATGTCAATTTTATATACAAATTTTAAAAATTTGACTACATATAATCAATGTCAATATTTATCAAGTTTGACTTGAAATAGTGTATGGGTAGTTTGGTTTGGATGGGAGGAAGTATGAAGTAGTTTTTGATTTTCAAAAGGGCTTCTTTATAAGCTATTTCTAAAAAAAATTGTGACGGTTTGACCAAGATTTTAGAAAAACTGTTTTTCATAATTTTGAATTTTATATATGTAAATGAATCCTATGAAAATAAAAGCAAAAGTAGAAGTTGAAGTTGAAGCACATATTTGCTACTTCTCTTCTAGTGGATAGTTATTGCTTTTTTACTTCTTAAAATCACTTTTAAACTTTCTAAAACGTGGTGTTTGGCCTAACTTTTAATTTTTCATTTACAAAAACACTTTTAAAGCTAGGCCAAACCGCCTCGTAAACTTGCGTTTAATTTGGTTGATTTGCTGACACATGTTGACATGTTACTTAACCGTAAAATTGATGTACAAAAAGTTTAATTTATGCATTTTTGTGAGAATCATGAAACATCTTAAATCTTAATCTATCATTTCACATGAGCTAAGTTGTTGTACTATATATCCTCATGCATCACATTATATTAAACTACTTGACTACTTGATTGAACATTAACAATTGTGATACAAATTTAATTGTGTCAATTGTAAAATTAATATTTTCATAACTATTTTTACCATTGATCAATGTTTTCTTTGGTTGCTTGATTGTTGAACTACCGGTTAAGTGTAGTGGTATTGACCTGCTTTTTTAACTGCTTACAAATTTACAATAACTACATTTTTGTAAAAAAAAATTTTGTATGTAAATAGTTCTATGGGTTTTTCTATATGGTAACCCTGTGTTTTTTCAAATTCTACGTGGTAACCCTACTTTTCAAAGATCACATGTGGTAACCCTCAACTCTATTAATATGTATTGGCGTGACCCTTAACTATTTTTTCCGTCAAGTTTTCTGTTAAGTATGTGACGTGGCCAATTGAATTATAAAATTTTCTACATGGTAACCCTCTATTTTTTAAAATCCTACAAGGTAACCTTATTTGTTTTCTTACAAAAGAAACACTCTAAGAAATACTTTCTTAGTGCCTCCATTTATCAATTTTAGCACGTTTTTCACTCAATTACTCCAAATAAATGTCAACTCTCGGTATCATCATATCTTTAAGTTATCATTATCGCACTTCTCCAAAAACCAGGTTCAATGATTCAAAGAATTCCACTATTAAGATTTAACCTTACGTTTACAAATGAGTCCATACTCCTCAATTGTACACAACTTTATTATGCCAATTTGTCGAATAGTTGAAGCGGGTCAATGTTAGATGTTTACAACATTTCAGTTTTGGCCTTTTGGGGTATCAATGGGGTTTCCAAAATACAAGTTTTTTAATTAAATGAAACATATGAATCAAATTTGGGTTTTATATCAAACAAAGTCCGCACTATATTTTCTTTTAAAACTAGGTTAATTGATAGATAATAAGGGTTAATTTGACAATTTTGGATATGTAATTGACTAAAAATGTGAAAAAAAGATTAATTAAGGGATTATATTTTTAAGCATGTGTGATTTCTAGAAAAGGTAGGTTTATTTTGTAGGATTTTAGAAAATAGAGGGTTACCTTGTAGAAAATCTCATAAATCAATGGACACGTCACATACTTAACGGACAAATTGACGGAAAAAATAGTTAAGGGTCACGCCGATACGTATTAATAGAGTTGAGGGTTACCATATGTGATCTTTGAAAAGTAGGGTTACCACGTAGAATTTGAAAAAACACAGGGTTACCATATAGAAAAACATTATTAAAATACGGAGTAGTATTATCAACAGTACACTCATTATGAAAACAAAATTAAAAAGTGCCGCAAAAGTTTGGTAAACTTGCAAGTTTGACCCCCTACACATAAATGTTCCTTGTCTTTTTAACTGTATCACTTTGTATGGAAGAGACTAAGGCCCTGTTCTTTTGGACTGAATTTTGCTGAACTTTTCTGAACTGAACTTATAGGAGCTGAACTGAACTTATAGGAGCTGAACTGAACTGAACTGAACTTATAGGAGCTGAACTGAACTTATAGGAGCTGAACTGAACT
>JAIUZE010003334.1:0-55033 GCA_022085475.1 Heliosperma pusillum | reverse complement strand
ATAAGCCCCCCAGGCCCGGGACACAAACGCTATCAGTGGCGAACCTATACTCGTTAAAGATAGTACGTGCCTATCAATGTCATGGTCCAAGCTACTCATTTAGAATTAGAATGGTCAAGACGCCATATCCTCATAATTCTCTATGGGTACTTAGTCAACACGACACCAACCATATAATCAAACAGTCACGGGAAAAACATCCTATCATGTGACTAATTGCATATAAATCATATTCAAATATCATATCGCCTCATATCTACTAAGGCTAATTCAATAATTAAATAAAATCTTACTTGAAGACAACTCCCCGACCCGAGTCCCGCGACGGGTCATCATTCAAAACGGGGCTGACTAGATCTTAGTTTGACCAAACCCGTTTGGTCAAACCGGCTAGAAACAGAGTCTTTACCACATAGACTTGAACATAAAATCATCATATTTATTTCATGCTATTTTATTCCAATTTCTATCATGTGAATTATTAAAATCATACAAAAACCCGTTTGACTTAAAGGATATCATATTAAACTACAATCTCGTATTATAATTTCTAACATGTGAGAAATAATAATATTATGAAAACTTTTAATTTAAATAATTTACTTATTAACATTTCCCACTTGCTAAATATTACTTCCTCCGTTCTCAAATGATGTACCCATTTTATGAATATATGTGAGGTATATTTTAATAAAATGGGTAGATCATAGGAGAACGGAGGAAGTACAAAACACGGTAAAATAACAATAACTCAAAAACCGTCACAAGTCCAAGAAAGGGGACTCATGGGCTGATTTGGGCCGACAAGACACAGGCCTGGACTGGGCCCACGGGCCTGGTTTGGGCCTGTTTTGGGTCGTCATTTTTTAAACCGTTTCTTAATATTTCCCGCATGCTTAACATATTTAAAACCCGTCAAAACAACAACAAAACTAACAAGTATCGACACAACTCCCAAGGACCAAACCCCGGACCAACCCAGACCTGGCTGGACCGGCCTGAACCGGCTGAACCAGGCCTGAACCGGCCGGTTCTCAGCCTCCACCCGTGACCACCTTACACGGCCAAAACAACCACCCCTCCAAATTAATTCTAACATGATTTTTATTAACAACATCCATTTTTAAACATCCAATTCAACCATCATTCATACAAAAATCATGGTTATAAATAAATCATCCAATATGTCAAGAACACTAACATATTAAAAATTCCATACAACATAAAAATCATAACTACTTATCATGTTACTACTAAAACCATAAATAACAATAACATGAACAAAAACAAAAGGTATGTGACATTAATTCGTCGAGTAAATCGGAATCGTTACCTTAGCTAGCAAAATCAATTAGCACCAAAAAAATAAGAAGTATAAACCCGTCTACTAGTCTTCTCCTACTATATACGAGTCACCAAACTCGTCTTCAAAATCTTCCCCTATAAGAAATGCCAAGAATAATATTATTAGAATTAAAACTTGATTTTCCATAATTAAAGTATTGAAAACGATTTTGTCGGAATTGAAAATAAAACGTACGTGGAGATGAAGAGCGAAGAGGAGACTCTAGAAATATAAGTTAGGACGGATTTGAACAAGTAACGAAGGTTTTGTGACGATTTTGCTCAAGAACGATGAAGAACGCTCAAGAACACGAAGAACGATTTTGATTATATTAAAGAAGGTATTAATTAGATGTTAAGTTGATTTATTGTAAAATGAAAAGATAGTTAGTGAGTAAAGGGGGAGGGAGTGCCGTGTAAATATAGAGGGTTAATGGAGTCGGGTTTTGAAATTGTTGTTACGGGATTGACTCGGGTTTTATAATTATATTATGGTAATTAATTAGATATTATTAGGTTTTATGATAGTTTAATCAAATATCTAGATATTAATTAGATATTATGATATTGTAATCAAAAGAAAGAAAATATCTAATCCTAAGAGAGGAGGAGGGAGCCGTGTGGTTGTAGAAGAAATCGGGTCTGTTTTTTAAGCGATTTGCGGAGTTTAAGTTGACAGATCGATAAAGTTACAAATATCCTAGATATTTGTATTAGTTTAATCAAATTAATTAAAAGATCTAATATGAGTGGAAAAAGGTGACATGGGGCGTGTGACTCATGCAAGAGTCGGGTTTCGGGTTTGATTCGGGACTTAAGTTGACTCGGGAATAGTTAAATGACGTTCGGGATTAAAACGTAAAACCTTCTCTTTAATTCCGAATTAATTCAAAATAATTATATTAAATTATCATAAATTCAAATAAATCGTAATAAATTAAAATAAATTAAATTTATTATTTTTCAAATATAATTTCGGTCTTTCAAATTACGGGATGAGTCGGAAAAGTCAACGAAAGTCAAAGTCGACTTAAGAGTCAAGAAAAGTCAAAGACGACTCAAAAGTCAAGAAAAGTCAAAGATGACTCAAAAGTCAAGAAAAGTCAAAGATGACTCAAAAGTCAAGAAAAGTCAAAGATGACTCAAAAGTCAAGAAAAGTCAAAGACGACTTAAGACGGGATTCTCATGGAATCTCGCGGAAATTCCAAATACGAACTCGGAAATTCCAAATTCGACTGGAAACAATAAATTCTAAATTAAAACTTAACTTTGCTGAAAATTATCCGTAAAATATTTTCACTAGAAAAATAGGGTACATTTCGGGTTGTTACAATCACCCCTCCTTTTAAAAAAGTTTCGTCCTCGAAACTTGGAAGGAGGAAAGTGACATATATGTAGGTCTATTTCAAACCTTTAAAAATATATTTGTATTAAAAATACAGGGTCTTATCAATGGAAAGGAAGGTTCTCGTCCGCGGTTAAGAACATCGACGTCCCAAGTCAAAGACTCAAAAGATACATTTTCGCATCAATAAATGAGAAAACTAGTTATCGAACGTCTCCAATAACGAGTCTCAACACTCCTTGACGGTAAAATACTTGAAATCATAAAACATTTCTAAAAGCTTTTAGTTTCAAAAATTCTATAGTAAAGGTAATAACTCTACTATCTATGCCTAAAATTTCTAACTAAAGCTTCTAATAATCTATCTATAAGAGATGATATTCGATAGAAGGAACGGAATATTCGACAGAATAAATCGAATAGAAAGAGGGAAGAAAGAAGGAATGAACCACAATACTATCTCCCATTTATGAAAATTCAAATGTCGATCGTAACTTGACAACACTAACTGCACCAGAATCTAGTCCTCAAGAGAGTGCAATATATCCTCAACATTTTCAATCATCAGATTCCTACCAAAATTTTTCATAAGCATGACACATCGAGTAACAACTCCCAATTATTCAAATTCAATTAGAATCTTCTAAGGTCCATCGGTACGGTAAACTCCATAACTAACAACCCATGAAAGATTCATTACTAACTCTAATCTTCTTAGCTCCACCGAAACTTTTATTGGAAACCACCATCAAAATATTTATAATTTGGGAAACAATGCCGCTAACAATCCCAACGTAAAGGAGACTTACTATGAAATCCTTTGATCCAATTTATTCCAAAAATTCCTTATCCTAAGTTATTAACAATGGGCCTTCTCATCCTCCAAAAGTTGTATCATAAAACCTCAAAAGAGATTAGTCACACAATCTCATTTCACTTAACTTTTGCCAATCGTAGAGCAATGCGACCGTACATCAATTTATTTAGCTCCTTTAAACTCTCAACACATCGGTTTTCGCTTATGACAATATTCCTCAAGTTTGGTCATCCTAAGTTTATCCTCAAATCCTTATAATCCTCTGAACATGAAACTAGCTTAATAGGATGGTTAGGTACCATATTCGAAACTTCTTCCTCGAGGCACCAACTCTCACCACCATAGGGTGAAATTAGATCTATACCATTTTCCTCAAATCACAAGTTCCTTCTAACAAACACTAATATTCCACACAATTCAAAGTTCTTCCTACTAAGTATAATATACCACAAACCGAGGGTTATGACATCCATAAAAATGTTACAAGAGGGAGGTAAGGATACTAATGGTAAAATGGAGGAACTATCTAGAGTAATTTCCAAGAGGCAAATAGGTTGGAAGAGAATGAAGCACCTAGATAGAAGGAAGAGAGCATAATACTATAAGGACGAGAGAATTCATAGATGAAGAAGGAATTCACTTCAATTAGGCTTGTAAATCTTCAAATCTTCGGTAGAGGATACTCCTTCTAGGTAACACATATTCCACCATAAGGCGTAATATTGCTCCTAGCAATTTGGCTAGCCACCCAAGCATAGCCTCCTTGGCAATTGTCTTCTTTATGAGGAGGGACCTGGTTGGCCACTAACCCCCTACACGATTCGCTACACGAGGTCCAACCATCTTCTAGAAGCAAAACAATTAATTTACCCTAACAATAGCATACAAATAGACTTACAACATAAATCCTAATCTACCCATCCTACCATTCTATCTCACAAGTTTATTATTTTATTAAGGTCAAGTTATTGATAACAGGTACACAAACGTGCGTCGGGAGCAAAAATGCTCTGATACCAACTGTGACACCCTCAAATTTGCGGAAAGATAAACAAGCAATTTAAATAATTAAAAGATGAGAATACATTTCTAATAGGTTCACTTTAGTGAAAATCGGTAAATTTTAAAACCGGAACCTACTATTAAATATATTCATCATAACAAAGGTGTCTTAAAGAAAACGGTTCATAACCAAAAAGAAAATAATATTATACATAAAAATTATCCAAAACGGGAGACATATCTCCCGTATAAATACAAAATAAAAGAGTGTATAATAATATGCAATCCTAAAGAACCGAATATAGGTCCAAGGTAAATACTTCGCTCGCTAGCTCGTCAATGTACCCAAGTATGCATCACAAACCTGCCAACCGCATTAAATATAAACACGGAAGCCACAGTCAGTGGGGATTAACTCCGAGTTCTCCCAGCCACGAAATGTCAAGTTTAATAAAACATGAATAACATAAAAGCAATGTATATGGAAAATACAAAACTTTAACATATATGATATGCTTTTCATGTTATGAAACAAATAACTAACATATAACCTAGCATATGAAAGCTATCATGTGAATCCGTTAACAATCTATAATACGAGGTAGGGAAGCTGGTATGCTAGCTCAGAGGTTACCGTTAACATGGCCATGAGACACTCAAACCCTAATCAAACATAATATCATGTGAATCAGTTAACAACCGGTAATCCAAACTCTATCAACCTTAGCCGGCTTGCATCTCACCTTCTAAGATTCCATAAATCATACAAACATGCAAAGACTGATACTTCAGAAACAGGCTCAGTTCTTACTAGGACGCGATAGTCTACTTCTGTAACTCGAGGCTATACCACAAGGTAGGAAAACATCCTAGTCCTAGACTGATCAGACCTAGCGACAACAGCTATTCCATTCCCCGTCCCATGACATAACCGTACATGAGAAGCTCTACTAGGCGACCCCCTAAGCAGAGATGGCTAGTACTTAAGCTGGCTCCATTCCCAAAGTGGAACTCTTAGGCAGCCATGCCCCGACTTGGAGATAAGCCCCCCAGGCCGTGACACAAAAGCTATTAACCATGAACTATATACTCGTTAAAGATAGTACGGGCCTATCAATGTCATGGTCCAAGATACTCCTTTAGAATTAGAATGGTCAAGACGCCATATACTCATAATTCTCTATGGGTACTTAGTCAACACGACACCAACCATATAATTAAACAGTCACGGGAAAAACATCCTATCATGTGACTAATTGCATATAAATCATATTCAAATATCATATCGCCTCATCTCTACTAAGGCTCATTCATTCATTCATTAAAATAAAACCTTACCTGAAGACAAATCCCCGACCCGAGTCCCGCGACGGGTCATCAGTCAAAACGGGGCTGACTAGATCTTAGTTTGACCAAACCCGTTTGGTCAAACCGGCTAGAAACAGAGTCTTTATCACATAGACTTGAACATAAAATCATCATATTTATTTCATGCTATTTTATTCCAACTTCTATCATGTGAATTATTAAAATCATACAAAAACCCGTTTGACTTAAAGGATATCATATTAAACTACAATCTCGTATTATAATTTCTAACATGTGAGAAATAATAATATTATGAAAACTTTTAATTTAAATAATTTACTTATTAACATTTCCC
This sequence comes from Heliosperma pusillum, assembly GCA_022085475.1. NCBI lineage: Eukaryota > Viridiplantae > Streptophyta > Magnoliopsida > Caryophyllales > Caryophyllaceae > Heliosperma > Heliosperma pusillum. Next base: position 48,861 of record JAIUZE010003334.1, on the reverse strand, counting down.
ACTTGCTAAATATTACAAAACACGGTAAAATAACAATAACTCAAAAACCGTCACAAGTCCAAGAAAGGGGACTCATGGGCTGATTTGGGCCGACAAGACACAGGCCTGGACTGGGCCCACGGGCCTGGTTTGGGCCTGTTTTGGGTCGTCATTTTTTAAACCGTTTCTTAATATTTCCCGCATGCTTAACATATTTAAAACCCGTCAAAACAACAACAAAACTAACAAGTATCGACACAACTCCCAAGGACCAAACCCCGGACCAACCCAGACCTGGCTGGACCGGCCTGAACCGGCTGAACCAGGCCTGAACCGGCCGGTTCTCAGCCCCACCCGTGACCACCTTACACGGCCAAAACAACCACCACTACAAATAAATTCTAACATGATTTTTATTAACAACATCCATTTTTAAACATCCAATTCAACCATCATTCATACAAAAATCATGGTTATAAATAAATCATCCAAATATGTCAAGAACACTAACATATTAAAAATTCCATTCAACATAAAAATTCATAACTACTTATCATGTTACTACTAAAACCATAAACCACAATAACATGAACAAAAACAAAAGGTATGTGACATTAATTCGTCGAGTAAATCGGAATCGTTACCTTAGCTAGCAAAATCAATTAGCACCAAAAACATAAGAAGTATAAACCCGTCTACTAGTCTTCTCCTAATATATACGAGTCACCAAACTCGTCTTCAAAATCTTCCCCTATAAGAAATGACAAGAATAATATTGTTAGAATTAAAACTTGATTTTCCATAATTAAAGTGTTGAAAACGATTTTGTCGGAATTGGAAATAAAACGTACGTGGAGATGAAGAGCGAAGAGGAGACTCTAGAAATATAAATTAGGACGGATTTGAACAAGTAACGAAGGTTTTGTGACGATTTTGCTCAAGAACGATGAAGAACGATGAAGAACGATGAAGAACACCAAGAACGATTTTGATTATATTAAAGAAAGTATTAAAAAGGTATTAAGTTGATTTAGTGTAAAATGAAAAGATAAGTGGTGAGTAAGAGTGGAAAGGTGTGCCGTGTAATATAAGAAATAATGGAGTCAGGTTTTGAAATTGTTGTTACGGGATTGACTCGGGTTTTATAAACATATTATGGTAATTAATTAGATATTATTAGATTTTATAATTGTTTAATCAAATATCTAGATATTATTTAGATATTATGTTAGTTAAATGAAAATATCTAATCCTAAGAGGAGAAGAGGGGAGGCGTGTGGAGTGAAGTAATCGGGTCTGTTTTTAAGCGATCTGCGTAATTTAAACGGACCGATTGATAAAGTAACAAATATCTTAGATATTTGTATTAGTTTAATCAAATTAATTAAAAGATCTAATATGAGTGGAAAAAGGTGACATGGGGCGTGTGACTCATGCAGGAGTCGGGTTTGATTCGAGACTTAAGTTGACTCAGGAATAGTTAAATGACGTTCGGGATTAAAACGTAAAACCTTCTCTTTAATTCCGAATAAATTCAAAATAATTATATTAAATTATCTTAAATTCAAATAAATCGTAATAAATTAAAATAAAATAAATTTATTATTTTTCAAATATAATTTCGGTCTTTCAAATTACGGGATGAGTCGGAAAAGTCAACGAAAGTCCAAGTCGACTTAAGAGTCAAGAAAAGTCAAAGACGACTCAAAAGTCAAGAAAAGTCAAAGATGACTCAAAAGTCAAGAAAAGTCAAAGACGACTTAAGACGGGATTCTCATGGAATCTCGCGGAAATTCCAAATACGAACTCGAAAATTCCAAATTCGACTGGAAACAATAAATTCTAAATTAAAACTTAACTTTGCTGAAAAGTATCCGTAAAATATTTTCACTAGAAAAATAGGGTACATTTCGGGTTGTTACAATTGATAAGGTAATTCGTTATGAACTTCATACACTTATTATTTTATTCTACATATTAGTTAATTCTAACATTAACCTTTTTCAATTTCAACCTTATAGGTGTTTTTTGCACTTGGTAATGACAAAGGAGATCATTGGTTCGCTTGTGTTGCTGATCTGAAGAAGGGACAAAACTATATATTAGACTCTCTCATGCCAAAATCTAGTGATCTGCTGGCTGGAAGTTCTTACGTAGATGACATTGTAACTTTTCTAATTCATTTATTTTCTTTTCTTCAATCCATGTTTGTATATGGTGGTTTTACGTGGTACTAATTTTGTTTTTTTTTGTATGTTAGATCTTCAATTTCGAAACTGTCTTATTGCAAGAAAAACTTCAAGATGGTTACGAAAAGCTAAGAGGCATTAGCTTAAATCCTTGTTTCTATTTGGATGTTCCTCAACAACCTAATGGGTTAGTTATTTCCCCCGTTTTTTTTGTATTGATAGAATTGTTTAAATTATATGGATTTGATAAAGTTGTTTAAATTATATGGATTTGATAGAGTTGTTTAAATAGGTTTGATTGCGGTCTGTTTGTAATGAAGTTCTTAGAAGCTACTCTGACTTCAGTCTATGGAAGGACAAGAATCATTTCAAAGTGAGATTTTTTTTCGTCATTTATTCATTTTTTTAGGATAAAACGACTACCGAATTCATAGTCTGGTAACTCAGCTGTGTAGTTTATTGGCGTGGGATGCGTATAAGGTGTTTGGAATCACAATTCGTAATTACTAATACTTCTATAATTTGCCAACAGTTTATTTTTGCAGAATCTGCCCTCTTACCGAGACAATATTTTGCTCTCACTTATAAAATGAGAGAAGAACAAAAAAAGGTATCGCCTTACAACCTCACAATTTGTAATTTATCAAAATGATATTTGACCTTCGTAGATACACTCCTTTCACTGCCAGATACATTCTTTATAATCTCACCTTTTTTTCTCACCTTTTTTTGGAGGTGTTCTCTTAAGGTAAACAAATGAGGTGATGGTTAAGATGATGTTGCAACCTGTCTTAAGGACATCTGTCAGATAACATTCAGATTGGTGAACACTCGTAGATATGGGGTGATGGATGATATGTAGTTCTGTAATTTTTGTGTTTATTGTAGAATTATCGATACTTGTTTGTACTACAAATACATAAAAGAGTTGTAAAAAAAATTGGTAATTGCAATGGGAAAAAGAGAATGTTATGGCGTGTATACATTTTTGTGCCTACATTTTTGTGCCTTGACAAGTGTATATATCCAAAATTATCAATAATTTTAACTACTGATTATGACAAATTACGAACAAATTATCCACGCGTTATTTTCGTATATGTGGTGTTTTTAACAAGTAAAACACTTGTTTTTATTACCATAATAAAAATCTCAAAATAATACTCCTCACGTCTTAACAACTAAACTACAAGTAATGATTAAGTTAACGAATAGGAACAACAAAAATCAGGAACAACAAAAATTAAATATAAGGAACAACAAAAATCAAAAACACTCCATTGCTAGATACATTCCATTTTGCTGCTAGATACATTCCATTTGGCTGCTAGATATACTCCATTTGGCTGTTAGATACATTCCATTTGTCTGCTAGATACATTCCATTTGGCTTCTAGATACACTCCATTTGGCTGCTAAATAAACAATAATATGGAACTCCGAAGCATTTCAAATAGATTGTTTTACATTAAAATCTAATAGATTGTTTTACATTAAAATTCAATTCATTCTGTTGCGCTCAAAACAAACAAAACATAAATCAGTTTAGAGACGTAAATCACTTTTGAGGGAGTCGACTTGGGCAATTTCTACTATCATGGTGAGTCATTTCACCGCAAGCACGCCAATTTCTTAGAGGCTTCGCATTTTCCAGGATCGCTTTTTCCTTGTTTGAAGTAGTCCTCTTTCCTGATCCCTTATTCTTGCACTGTCGTGGTGGTAGAACACTCGCTTCAGTTGGTACTTTTGACCCAATAAGCATCTCAATCTCAGCTTTCTTGTTTTTTGACTTCCCATGCTTAACGGAAATAATCAATTTCTCATTGAAACTCCGAAGCATTTCAAGTAACTTATCATCGTGTTCCTCATTATCCTCAACAAGTGAGACGAAAGTAAATACCTCTGACCACAATTCACTTATATTGTTTTGGCGGCTTTCAATTGACATGCAATCAGCTAGCAGTGATGTTCCAACAACATTAAAAAGGGGGCGGCATGTGGCTGACTTACTCCATCTGTCTAATAAATACTCTCTAGGTATATGATCAAACCCCCTATCCTTCAACACCCACACAACATACCTATATAGTACCCCAATTTGTTCAAACATCTTACACGAACAAGAAAACTTATTATCCTTTAAATCAACCTTGTATACCTTATCTCTCTCGCGATCCCTTATTGAAATATGCTTATTGACATCTTCAGTTGTGTTTGGTGAAAGGCCACATGTAAAACATGCAGCTCGGAGTTCCTCTTTAAAATTGTAAAATAGAGTGGTGGTGTAAAATTCAGCGGCCTTCTTTTCTAAAGGAAGAGGTGTTGATAATCTTGGATAATAGTTCTTATCATCAGCCGTTACCTTAGAATGTTTCCACCATTGAGCATCCATTGCCGTTTGAAAACGCATCCAAAACTCGACAAGGGAGAGGTGTGGGTTGGTGAAGTTTCCAAAGAAGCTATTTTCAGACTCGGACCTTGATGTCGTTCGCATAAGCCCACCCAAGTATATGTTTCTAAAGTAGGCTGGAATCAAACTTGCACGAATGTCATACATTTCCTTCAACCATGCGTTATCAGAGAGCTCATATAATGATAGGATTGACTCCCATCCTGATTCAAATTCTTCTGGAGTAATCTCTCTATTCCAAATAATAGAGTTTATTTCCTTCAAAAGGTTAGTGTCTTGGCAAATCGATGGACCAACCTTCTCAGGCAACTTCTTCATTATATGCCACATACAATATCGGTGTTGTGTTTTGTCACCAAAAACATCTTTCACAGCTCTTTCGATCCCTAGGCATTGGTCAGTTATTATTGTAATAGGATAGCAGTCACCCATAACCTTGAGAAAGTTCTGAAACAACCACGTAAATGATTCTGCATTTTCTTTCGGTAATAAACCCGCTGCAAATGTAACACACCTCTTATGGTTGTCTACGCATGTGAAAGGCGTAAACACCAAGTCATATTTGTTGAAGTCAAAAGTGGCATCAAAATAGCAGGTATCACCAAAAATAGCATAACTCTTAATTGAGACTGGATCTGCCCAGAAAACCTTATTTAGTTTCCTCTCTTCATCCACATCAAAGTCAAAATAAAAATAGGGAGACATAGCCTTTCTTTGCATGAAATTTTCAATAAGCATTTCGGCATCATAATCCTTAATAAACTTCTTTATATCCCTTGAAAAGTTTTCGAAATCTTATAAAGAAGCACCCACATTTTTGTACCCCTTCACATACTCTTTAAACACCCTAAATGTCTGCACCGGCCCATGGTTAACCCGTGAGTTGTCCATTATCATTGTTTTGTGTAAAAGGTTCAAGTCCCTACAAGGTTTTAGGTGAACCATTGTTGTCGGCATAACCATGGCATGTGAATGCGCTTCAACAAAATCATAAATCTCATATTTACCTGAAACAAGTCTCCTAAAACTAACCCAAGCAGGACACCCAATTCTTGTAAGTGTCCTCTTTCGTTTTGTCCCCTCATGTTTACTTGTGTCTGCCTTAATACACACACAACGTTTGGGTGTAATAATCCCATCAACCGATTTTGAAGAATCTAATATTGAAATAAACCCACAGATCTTAGCATATTCCTTGTAAAAATTTAAGCCTTCATTAAATTCTGAAAATTTCTTACCCTCAGTTGGTTTAAGTTCTTCTGGGCAACTTGGCAATCGCTCCATTATATTAGCATCGGCAACTACTGGGGTCACTAAACAAAAAGAATTATGCCAGATGAAAGCATTATCTGAAAGTCCATAGACCTTAATTAGACTCCTCTAATTAGTTGCTAAATTACTTGTTAATTTAGTATTTAATGATCTATGTAACATGCATGCAAATATAAAGACATTTATATAAGAGAAGAAATTTCCTCACATTGATATGGAAAATATAATGGCACAACAAGAACTCCTTCTTGTTGTTCTTGAGCTAATAATATGGATGAATACAAATAATCCCCAAAATAGAAGATCTCCTCTAAGTTGCACCAAGATTAACCCAAATAATCTACCCTTATTATTAACTAGATAATAAGATAGATATTATTCTACTAATATTATGACTATATTACTACACTAGTAATACTTAGTAAATATTAGTGTTTGAGAGTTTTAGTAAGAATATGAGGTTTTTAGAGAAGTAAGGAAACAAAGCACAAAATGAAGTGATCATAAAATGAACACAAAATGTTCATTTTATAAGCCATGAGGCCGGACCATGTAGTCCAAATAAGGCTCTTATTTTGTTCATTTGATCACATGCATTAGAGTGGAGTGTTGTAGAACAAGTGATGATTGTTTACTACTTGTTATGTCACTTTCATAAAGTAACTAAAGAGTAAAAATAAGAACAAAATCATCACCATTCTAACTACTAGCCAACCGGCCAAAATGGCCTTAGTTTGGTCCATTTTGATTTTTGATATTTGTCTTACAAATACTTATTGATCATATGGTTAATTATCTTGTATAATTAAGTGTTAATTTGATCATATAACAATTATATGACTCAATTAAATAAATAATATGTACTTAACATTTTAAGTAATATTTTACCATTATATCAATATATAATGGGTCCCACAATGCTTAGTTAATTTATTTTACAACTCCTTGTAAATATAATTAACTAATTACCTCTATCTCAAAACCTCAACTAATTTAGTAATTTAACGATTAATTACTAAGTTAAATCTTATTTAATCTTATTAAAATAAGATATAAATTTATTAGTCAATTATCGCATAATTGAAAAATAAGCTTAATCGAATTTGAGTTCTTAACTCAATTTCTAACAATTCAACTCTCGTACATATCGAATATATGTAATGTACTAATTAACTGTATCGTATACAAATAATTAGTTACTATTTGGATTTCATCCTTTAGGTGTGACCGAAAGGGATCAGTTGATCACCGCCGTCAAACGACAATAACGTCAAACTCTAGTCAGCCAACCGTTATTGATTTACGTTAATCAACTGACTAATCATATATATAGTCAATAAATATCCCAATTATATTCCATAATAAGATTTATTATGTGGCGCACTATTGTGGATGACACCTACTCCAACAATCTCCCACTTGTCTGACACAAGTGTGCGTCACCGATTCTCTTGTCTCTTTATCACATCTCCCACTCAACGCAAGGTGTCTTTCAGGTCGCACTTGCGATTGACAATATCTAGAGTGGTTTTCTCGATAGGGAGAGTAACTGTCTGACCAGAAAATCTACCATAAATCTCTTTCCGAGCGTGGCCACGCATTTACAGTAACTTCTCCTCGAGTGGCCTAAAGATGTTTTTACCCAACGTGGGTGGACAATTCCTGTTGATCCATCTACTCTGTATGATGCAGATCACCATGATCCAGAAGAAGTCCATCGGCCTCCTTTTACGGCACGACCTAGAACATCAACCAAAACCAATCGGAAACTGCACCGACTCAGATAGACGGTCGCCAGTCAAAAGAATCGACTTATAGGAATAAGATAGAAGACCCGGCCACGACCAGGCATCAAAAAATTGATTTAAGGGTCTCTATCATGTCACTGTCCGACAGAGTGTCATACAGTCTGTCTATGTAAACGACCAGTCATCTCCATGACCCCATGGTGCTGAACCAACCATCGATCGACTTACAATCTAGTCATTTCGAGACGTCACCTCATTTGAGTGACTAGGGACAAAATACTAAGTTCGTCCTATTCACTTGAATAGGGTCCAACAATCTATTCGGATAAACAAAGTATTAAATTTAGTCAAACTAAATAAAAGAGTTTAAAATAAAACTCGAACAATAAATGCCATTATCATATATGAAATAATTAATACAACATTCAATTATTACATATTACATAATCTAAAGGAATTCTGGCACACGTCTCAATCCCATTGTGACGACATGACCATCATGCTTAGCCTTTGATAAAGGCTTGGTTAAAGGATCAGCAATGTTGTCATCTGTCCCAACCTTACAAATGTCAATTTCCTTTCTGTCCACGTAATCTCTAATTACATGATATTTCCTAAGTACATGTCTAGACTTGTTACTAGACTTGGGCTCTTTTGCCTGAAAAATAGCCCCACTGTTATCACAATAAATTGTGATAGGATCTTTGGCAGTAGGGACTACTGATAGTCCTTCCAAAAATTGCCGAATCCACACAGCTTCCTTTGCAGCTTCAGACGCTGCAAGGTACTCTGCTTCTGTTGTAGAATCCGCTGTAACGCTTTGCTTGAAACTCTTCCAGCAAACAGCTCCTCCATTCATCATATAAACGTAGCCGGATTGGGATTTCATATCATCCCGATCTGTTTGGAAACTGGCATCTGTGTAACCCTTTACACGTAACTCAGTCTCGCCTCCAAACACTAAGAACGAATCCTTGGTCCTTCTTAAGTACTTAAGGATGTTCTTTACGGCTATCCAGTGACTCTCACCTGGATTTGCTTGGTAACGACTTGTCATGCTCAAAGCATATGCAACGTCGGGACGAGTGCACATCATAGCATACATGATGGATCCAACGGCTGAAGCGTAAGGGATCAATTTCATGCGTTCAATCTCCTCGGTTTTCGTAGGGCACTCTGACTTGCTCAAAGTGATCCCACTTCCCATAGGAATAAAGCCTCTCTTAGAGTCTTTCATGTTGAACCGATCAAGAATCTTATCAATATAAGTCTCTTGACTTAATGCTAGTATCCTTTTAGATCTATCCCTATAAATCCGGATACCTAAGATGCGCTGGGCCTCTCCTAAGTCTTTTCATTTGAATGTATTCCTAGCACTGCCTTTACAGAAGTGAGCATTGGAATATCATTCCCATGATTTAGTAATGTCAGCTACCTACAAGACTAGAAAAAGTTTACTTTACTCCCACTAAACTTCATTGTAGAAACAAAAACTGTTCCTCGACCTTCGAGTGAAACCTTTTGTTTAATTACATGATCGAAAAACGATGATTTCCAACTGCCGGGATGCTTGCTTAAGACCATAGTGGAATCTCTAAGTGTGCATCCTTCTTAGGGTTTGGGGGGGATCCACAAAACCTTCAGGTTGTGTCATGTACACTTCCTCTTCTAGAATCCCATTCAAGAAGGCGGTTTTGACATCCATTTGTCAAATCTCATAATTATGAAATGTGGCAACCGCTAAGATAATCCTTATGGATCGAAGCATGGCGACTGGGGCGAAGGTTTTGTCATAGTTAAGACCATGAACTTGGGTTAAACCTTTTGCCACTAATCTAGCTTTGTAAACATCATTATGTTTATCTATGCTACTTTTGATCTTATAGATCCACTTACACTGAAGAGGTCTTACCTCCTTCGGTAAATCAACCAAGTCCCCATAACTTGATTGTCGTACATCGAATTCCATTTCGGATTGCATGGCTCTAGCCATAGCTTTGAGTCGGGAGCTATAAATGGCTGCTTTGTAGGTTAGTAGGTTCGTTACTTTCAAAAAGAACACCTGTATAGTCATCACCTTCCTCTTAAGCCCAAGGTATCTATCCGTTGGATGACTAATATCTGCTTGACCTCCTAGGGTTCCCGAAGGAATAATTACTGGGAACCAGACGGAGGGGAACGTTTTTCCTCCTCTACCTCCTTTTCGGTTTTGTGGCTCTTGGGACTTCTCAAGTTTCAAATTTTCTCCCACTCGTCTTTTGTAGAAATAAAATCATTTTCTAAAAGACTGCATCACGATCACAAACACTTTGTCCTCGTGTTTATTGTAAAAGTAATAAGCACGTGATTCCTTTGTGATATGCTACAAAAAGACAATTTGGTCAGATTTGGGGTGGGGAGTTTATCGTCAGACTTATTCTTACAAAAGCCCGCATCCCCAAATTCCTCATAAATGACAAATAGGGACTTTTCCTGTCCATATCTCATATGGAGTCTTGTTTGCCGCTTTAGTCGGGCTTCGATTTAGTGAAAATATTGCAGATAAGATAGCAAAACCCCAACAATAATCAGGAAGCTCTGTTAGACTCATCATAGATCGAACCATATCTAATAAAGTTCGATTTCTCCTTTCGGATACACCGTTTAATTGAGGTGTTCCAGGAGGAGTCCATTTTGATACTATACCACAATCTTTCAGGTGTGAATCAAATTCATGGTTCAAGTATTCACCACCACGATCGGATCGTAGGGGTTTAATCTTTTTATTCAATTGGTTTTCTACTTCATTTTGAAATTCTTTGAACTTTTCAAAAGCATCACTTTTATGCCTCATCAAGTAGACATATCCATATCTACTCAAGTCGTCGGTAAAAGTAATGAAGTAGTGATAACCACCTCTAGCTCGGATAGTCATTGGACCGCATACATCCGTGTTTATAAGTCCTAATACTTCACTTGCTCGTGTCCCTTTTCCCGTAAAAGGAGCACGAGTCATCTTGCCTAGAAGACAAGATTCGCATACGCCATAAGATTCGTAATCGAATGGTTTGAGTACTTTAGATGAACCAAGTCTCTTTATGCGTCGTTCGTTTATGTGCCCTAAACGACAATGCCAAAGGTATGATTGATTAGGTTCACCTGTTTTGAGCTTCTTGTTTTCTACATGATAGACCTCTTTTGCAATATCTAGAACATAAATACCTCCAATAGAAATGTCCTCGCCATAAACCATTTCATTAAAAGCAAAAGTACAACAATTGTTCTTAATGCAAAAAGAAAAACCTTCCATGTCTAACACGGAAATGGAGATAATGTTCTTGGTAAGAGTTGGAACATAATAGCAATTATTTAAATACAACTCTAAACCATTAGGCAAAAGAAGAACGTAGGTGCCCACGAAAACTGCGGCTACCTTAGCATTATTTCCCATGCGTAGGTCCACGTCACCCTTGGTTAGTGCTTGCACGTCCCTCAGCCCCTGTACATGATTACAAAGGTGAGAACCACAACCGGTATCAAATACCCAAGAAGAGGTACTAGCAAAGTTAATATCTATCATATAGAGTGATGAAAGAATTTTACCTGACGTTGTCACACAACCGTCTTTCTTGTCTTTCAAGTACTGGGGGCAATTGCGTTTCCAATGCCCTTTGCCATTACAATAATAGCAATCCGCCTCCGCGTGTTTGTTGACTTTGGGCTTGGCCTTATAAAAGACCTTGGCCTTTCCCTTGCCGGATTTCTTGAAAAGAGTCTTACCCTTTCCCTGGTCCTTCCTCACCCCAAGGTTCATGTTCTTCATTTTCATGGAAAGAACATCCTTGGGTTCACTCCCACTAGCCTCCATGTCTCTCTCAGCTTGGGTGAGGAGTGCATGGAGTTCATGGAAACTCTTGTCCATGCCATTCATGTTATAGTTCCCCCTAAATTGGGTGAACTTAGGTGAGAGTGAATGAAGGATTTTACCCACCACCAAATTCTTTGGAATTTTGCACCCTAGACGCTCTAAGGTGTCCGCGTGCTCAACCATTTTGAGCACGTGTGGGCCACCCTTTTGGCCCCTTTGAAGCTTAGTGTCAAAGAATTTCGTAATTGCCTCATATTGGAGAATTTGAGGGGCTTGCGAAAACATCGAAGTGATACTCGTGAATATCGCATATGCATTGAGAGAGATCAATTGGAGTTTGAGTTTGGGTGAGATTGACCAAATCAAGACATTCTTGACGTCATTAGCAACCTTCACTAAAGGTCATATTCGGCCCGAACCACCGCGGACGATCTTGGCACGGGTTCGGTGGGGGGCTCTTCGACCAAGTAGCGAAGCACGTTATCGGATAACGCGGCGCTCTTGAGCGTTGATTCCCATTCAACGAAGTTACTTCCGTCATCCTTAAGGACACACTTGTCCATGACGGACCTCAACCATGAGTCTTTACCCAAGGATGCAACGATTGATGATGTTGACATTATGCGAATATGGTAACTACAACAAAAAGAAATACATAAACATTTATTGTTAATTTTACTTGAAAAACATTTTAACAAGTTAAGCATTCATATAATGACCTCTCACTAAATTATATAATGATTCCAAGACCCATCTTTAAATAAAAATAGTCATCGCATGCCACTTTTTATCTAGAAATGGTAAGTCGTTACTTGACTAATTCTACCCTTAGAACTCTTGGTTGACGGATTTCAACTAAATCCATCTCCTAGTCCCAAGATAACGCTTATCTCGTTGAGTCCAATCCAATTTTAGCTTGTGATCGTATCACCCTACTTACCCGAGGTAAAAAGGGACCCACGAGTGTGGTAGCCCTAATGAACACGGGATTCATAGGTGTTACTAATTGGTAAGGCTAATCTCAATTTTAAATATGTGAGAGATCTTGTCAATTTAGTTATTAATTCCCTATAAGTGAACTAAGTCGGTGAATTGTGAATAACGTTGAATTGACAATAACGGTAAATAAACTGCATGTGTGACGATTTGGCATGAGCGGAAATACAGCAAGCAATCAAGCAACGAAAAAAATCCTAGTATGGCCACCTAGCTAATCACAATTACTAGATAGTTACAAATTCGGAAACCAACTCCTTGGTCCATTGCCTCTTCACTTGGAACACCTTCCAAAATGGCACCGTCTTGAGGGAGTCACCGGTCTTCATAAAAATAATTACAAATATACAAATATACAAATTCCTATTATACATTTTATTCTATAAATAAAATTATTAAATTATACAAACCGGCGATACGAGATCGCAATAAAAGTACAACCAAACCGTTATTCCCTTACATTACGGGTAATAACGATTAAAAAATAACTAGGCCATACTAGGTACAAAATTTGCATAAATTATTAAATAAATGACATTCATTCATTCAACCATAAATTAAATAAATTGCTGCAAAAATTCATGCCAAAATCGTCCTAGATTCAATTCATGCTCATTGTAGCTCGATTTTTTTTCCGGGATTTATTGATTTTTAACCATTTAAAAATCACTATCAACATTTAAATCGCATTTAAATTCAAACTAATTAACTAAACTGATTTAGAACTCAAAATTAGTCACTACTAATTTTGTTGGTCATTAATTAGATCGATTTGATTTCATTTGCTAAATATTAGGGTTTAATCATAACAATTATGAAATAAAACCAAAATAAAATATAAACATCATAAAATTTGAAACCAAAAATTTTTGTACATTCTGGAACAATTCCAGGAACTATAAAAATAAAAACATTTGCTCAAAAAATTAAATTAATTTTATGAACAAATAGCTTTTGTATTTAATGTTTTATCAAATAAAAACATTAGATATAGTAAAACAGTGAAACAAATTATGAAATTTCACCAAGAGTATCAAAATCAGAATGTCAAATGTAAAAAAAAATTTCAAGACCATAAATGGACGTTTCAAGTTTATGAACATTATAATCTCATATTATCGACTTTTATCGTATAAAAATCAATGAACATGCAATACATAAGTAAAATCACGAAATTTTACATAAAATATGTAAGAAATGCATGTGAGATCATATTAAAATTTCATGGCCAGAATCAACATGTAACTATTTTTAGTTAACTTTTAACTCATAAAATGCATGTTAACTCGGTTTAAACGCCAAAAATCAAAATAAATAGCAAATTAATCCCTAAAATCACGAAATTTGACCACAAACATTTTGAGGTCAGTAGGTATACATGCACCAAAAAATTTCGTCAGAATCGTATTTTAACTCAAAATCTTTGATTTATTAGTTATCTTATAACTTTAATAAAAATGTCCAAAATGAACATGCATGCTACAAGCTAGCTCTGATACCAATTGAAAGTCCATAGACCTTAATTAGACTCCTCTAATTATTTACTAAATTACTTTTTAATTTAGTTTATAATGATCTATGTAACATGCATGCAAATATAAAGACATTTATATAAGAGAAGAAATTTCCTCACATTGGTATGGAAAATATAAGGGCACAACAAGAACTCCTTCTTGTTGATCTTGAGCTACAAATATGGTTGAACACAAATAATCTCCAAAGTAGAAGATCTCCTCTTAGTTGCACCAAGATGAACCAAACAATCTACCCTTATTATTAACTAGATAATAAGATAGATAATTTACTACTAATATTAGACTATATTACTACACTAGTAATACTTAGGAAATATTAGTATATGAGAATTGTAGTGAGAAGATGAGTTTTGAGAGATGAATGATAAAATAAGTAAGAATGAAGAAGTGAATAAATTGAACAACAATTGCTCAATTTATAGCCATAATGGCCGGTTTATTCATCACCCAAGAGTGATATTTTTCTTCTTATTTTATTGCCATGTAAGGTGGTAATGTGTTGTAGTGAATAAAATGATATCATGTTTGCTATTCATGTCATAAGCATATGTTGCTTATGAGTATAAATAAGAACAACCAACATCATCATTTGACTTCACCACAACCGGCCATGTGAGCCTCAATTTGATCCATTTTGATTTTTGATATTTGTCCCACAAATACTTATTAATCATATGCTTAATTATCTTGTATAATTAAGTGTTAATTTGATCATATAACAATTATATGACACAAATAAATGAATAATATGTACTTAACATTTTAAGTAGTATTCTACCATTATATCAATATATAATGGGTCCCACAATGCTTAGTTAATTTATTTTACAACTCTTTGTAAATATAATTAACTAATTACCTCTATCTCAAAACCTCAACTAATTTAGTAATTTAACGATTAATTACTAAGTTAAATCTTATTTAATCGTATTAAAATAAGATATAAATTTATTAGTCAATTATCGCATAATTGAAAAATAAGCTTAATCGAATTTGAGTTCTTAACTCAATTTCTAACAATTAACTCTCGTACATATCGAATATATGTAATGTACTAATTAACTGTATCGTATACAAATAATTAGTTACTATTTGGATTTCATCCTTTAGGTGTGACCGAAAGGGATCAGTTGATCACCGCCGTCATACGACAATAACGTCAAACTCTAGTCAGCCAACCGTTATTGATTTACGTTAATCAACTGACTAATCATATATATAGTCAATAAATATCCCAATTATATTCCTTAATAAGATTCATTATGTGGCGCACTATTGTGGAGGACACCTACTCCAACAATGGTATGGTGGTGGTGGTTGTTGTTGTGTTGTTGTTGTTGTTGTTTGTTGTTGTTGTTGTTGTTGTTGTTGTTGTTGTTGTTGTTGTTGAAAAGGTGGGTTTTGGAAAGGGTTGTTTGAAGGTCGAGGCATCTTCATATAGCTAAGGCCATCACTCCCCAACCAAAATCCTCTCAAAGGTTCCTCTTTGCTAATTTTGAACATGTGTACCTCCTCTAGCCCAAAGTGGTTGTACCTTGTCAAACCATTACAAGAGTTTACCTCTTGCTCCTCATCAAGCCCCCCCTCATAGTGTTGCACCAAAAAGGTAATCACCCCCCCAAGGTGGATACTTGCTTTAGTAGATTTTTGTCGGTGTTTAATGCAAGCTCTCATAAACAAGTCCGCCCAATCCGGTACCCCCACCCTCCCGGGAGCATGGTCCACAAACACAACCGGATTTTCTCCGGTACCTTAGCGGGCTCTCACGCGGAGTTAAAAATTGTGGTAAGGAACCGGGTGATGAGTCAAAGCACGGGGTGGGTGATTGTGGAGAGTTTGGCATCCTTAGATGCGGTGTTACAACCCGTAATATTGCTCCACATGATGTGCATTTTCCCTTTCGGGCATTTAATTTCTTCGGGGTTTTTTGTGATTTTTAGGATTTGGCGAATTTCGGAGATTGGGGCGTTGTGCTAAGTTTGGTTGAGACGGAAGCGGTAGGCTCTTTCATTACCCTCGGGAACGTCCAACTCGGACAAGGTAGCTAGAAACTCGTACGCGAAACTCTTATAGGTGTGATCCCAAGAGTCCGGTTCGAGATAAGCTTCTAGCCCTACTTTAGCTAGCATATCCCTTGTTAAGTCGAACATGCCCAAGGCATGGAGAGTGCTTGGGGAAAAGAATTTTTTGGTTATGAGGGGTTGTTGTCAGGGTGCGGTAAGTTTGTCCCATATTTTTTGATGTTGAGCACTCAACCTCTCATAACCCATGAACACCGTTGCAACTTCGGTGTCGGGCTCCCTCACCACGGCCTTCTTATTCTTTCCCTTCCCAAACAACTTGGAGATTTTAGAAGCCATTTTCTGCAAAAATTTCAACAATACAATACAACACAACAACAAGCAAACACTCAAAGAAGTTTTTCACTCAAACAAGCAATTCAACAAACACTTGGTGTGCAACAATCTCAACACCTCAAAAGCTTAGTGTTTGTTGAATTCTTATGCCTTACTTAGAAAATTTTTACCAATCCTAGCTACACAATCAACAAGGGCAAGGGAAAAACTCAAACTAAGACTAATTCAAGCCTAATTTTCGAGCAAAAATCAAAGAATAATGGAAAAAGTTAAGTATGATGTTATACCTTCCCGATTCCACAAAACTTAAGCTCCTTGATGACTAGAATAAGCAAGGAATCCGTCAAAACCCTTTAAAACCCCCACTAAAGCTCCTTAAATTCGAATTTGAGAAAGAGTTATCTAAGTTTTCAAAAGGCAATTTTTTTGAGATTTTGAGTGATTTAGGTTGATTTTGAGGTGTTTGAAGGTAGAATGAAGGTTAGGATGAAGAATTGGATTGATTTTGATGAAGGTTTGTGAATATTTGGGGGAGAAAGGTGAAGTTTTTAAGGATTAGGGTTGTTTTTGGGGTATTTGGTTCGTGAAAATTGAAGTTGTAATGGTGAAGAACTCGTGCAATTGAGGAATAAAGGGGCTGAAATAAGAACACGACGCTGGCAGCGCCCAGTGACGCTGGCAGCGTCCTTCACTGCCGGGTTTCCTAAGTTTTCCACTAAGCCAATTTTTGGCCAAGTCTTCCAAACATCATTACACTTCGATTTTCACTCCAATGACCCATACTAACCTTCAATATCAAAATTTCACCGAGTCCCGCACTTTTCACCCTTGGCACGCATCCCGAGGCGGCCAAAAACTTGCAAAATTTTCACAAAACCGTTAGTAACTTCAAAAAATTTGATTGATGCAGATTCTAACTACTTAAAAACAACTCAAATGCAAAAAATTTACAATGAAACTTAAATGAAATATTCACAAGGATAGAGTATGTACACGGTTTGCCATTTATTTAGAGTCGATGGCTCGACTTACTGGCTCCAAGCTTTTCAACCTTCATACTCGGGGTCTTCAAGTAAGACCTCTTCTTCCCCCTCCCGAGCATATCCTTTGAAATAATGCTTGAGTCGGTGGCCATTCACCTTGAGTAGCTTTCTGTCCCCGGGCCCTTCCACCTCAATTGCTCCATGAGTAAAAACCTTCTTGACGGTGTAAGGTCCAAACCATCTTGACCTCAACTTACCCGGAAAGAGTTTAAACCGATTTTGGAACAAAAGAACTTGATCGCCTTCTTTGAAAACCCGACGGTTTATCATCCGGTCGTGCCATTTCCTTGTTTTCTCCTTGTAGATTGAGGAGTTCTCATACGCATCATGGCGAATTTCCTCAAGTTCTTGCAATTGTAGCTTCCGGTGCATACCGCTCTCATCATGGTTTTGGTTGAATGATTTGATAGCCCAATAGGCTTTGTGCTCAACCTCCATGGGGAGGTGGCAAGTCTTGCCATAGATGAGACGGAATGGGGACATGCCGATGGGGGTCTTAAATGCGGTTCTATATGCCCACAAAGGATCAACTAGCCTCTTGCTCCAATCCTTCCTATCCGGATTCACCGTCTTTTCAAGGATCCCTTTAATCTCACGGTTGGAGAGCTCGGCTTGGCCATTTGTTTGTGGGTGATAGGCCGTTGAAATCTTATGGTTCACCCCATACCTTTTGAGAAGGCTTCCAATCACCTTATTGCAGAAGTGGGTACCTCTATCACTATTTATAGCCCTTGGAAAACCAAACCGGGAGAATATGTTCTCTTGGATGAAGGTTGCTACCACCTTTGCATCATCGGTGCGGGTAGGAATTGCTTCAACCCATTTTGACACATAATCTACTGCCAAAAGGATGTATAAGTACCCACCGGAGTTAGGAAAGGGGCCCATAAAGTCAATTCCCCATACATCAAAGACTTCACAATAGAGGAGGGGTTGTTGTGGCATCTCGTTCTTTCTTGTCAAGCTCCCCACTCTTTGGCATCGGTCACAAGTCTTCACAAATTTATGAGCATCTTTGAAGAGGCTTGGCCAAAAGAAACCGCATCGAAGCACTTTCCTTGCGGTTCTTTGTGGCCCAAAGTGTCCTCCACATGCATAGTCATGACAATGATGTAGTATGGATGGAATCTCACTTTCGGGCACGCATCTTCTTATAAGTTGATCTTCGCAAAATTTCCACAAGTATGGGTCATCCCATATATAGTACTTTGCATCGGACTATACTTTGCTTCTTTGATGGGAAGAGAAATGGCTTGGAAACCGCTTTGTCACCAAGTAGTTGACCATGGTAGCATACCATGGTTCCTCCACTTGGATAGCATATAGGGACTCATGACGGAGACCTCCTTCAACCTCATCAAGAGGGCATGATGGTCTTCCTTCAAGGTTTAGCCGGCTTAGATGATCCGCCAACACATTCTTCACCCCTTTCTTGTCCTTTATCTCTACATCGAATTCACTTAGGAGAAGGATCCACCTCAACAACCTCGTTTTTGCATCCTTCTTTACCACAAGATATCTAATGGCGGCATGATCGGTGTAGATGATCACCTTTGTGCCAAAGAGATAAGATCGAAATTTCTCTAGGGCATATATCACACCAAGGAACTCCTTCTCCGTTGTAGAGTACTTCTTTTGAGCGTCATTCAAGAGTGTAGATGCATATTGAATCACATGGGGTCCCTTGTCACTCTTTTGACCCAATACCACTCCCAATGCGTAGTCACTTGCAACGGTCATGATTTAAAATAAAAGGTCCCATTACGGTGCTTGAATAATTGGTGCGGTGACCAATCTCTCTGCATTGTAAACTACTAAGGCTTGTGAGTTTAGGAGATGATTTACTATTTTTACTAAAATTGAAAACAAAAACAGACAGAAATGGAGGCTGTTTTAGAGAGAGTGATTTGTATTAAACTGAAACTCAAAGATATGACTTAGAGAACTTTCCCTACAGTATGGCACAAGAGAAAGGACTAAAAGACTGGATTTGTGACAGGTTCAGGGTATTACAGCAATGCACAAACACCCTAGACTTAGACTCAACAGCAAGCAAGCTAGTCACAGCAAAGCACAGACTTAACTTGACTCACAAAGCAAGGCACTGATCAGACACCTTGAAGGTGTATCAGGCTTGGCTCAAACTACAGCACTTAGCACAAGTTTGAAATATTTGAGAGGTTTCTCAAGGTTAATTCATTCATAAAAATCTACTAAAACATTACATAAGAACCTTCTTATATAGGGAGGCTGATACAATGTGAGCCTTTGGATGTAAAGTCCATCCAAGGGTCAGCTTTGGACTTGAACTACTACAACAGATAGCTTATTAAGGGCATCACAAGAGGACGAGTTTAACAACTAGATAGTACAGACACAAAGACACAAAACAGACTGATGCAAAAAGTGATAAAGCAAGTTCTGGAGTTTTCCTGAAATAGAAAACTGTTGTTCTGGTTGTCTTGCTGCTTGCTCTGGGTGTTTTTCTGCCCCTTGGGACTCTTTAACTCTTATTTGAACTTAGATAAACCTGCCTTGGATGAGGACAAGTTGACTTAGACAAAAGGAACCCACAGCTGGACTTGAACTTACCCTGCCATGAGGTTCACTGGACCCTGGTTTGGGCTGCTTGTAACTTAAGATTTTGCTAGACTTCTAAGGGGACTCTCCTGGACAAAATTGTTGATTAATGAGTTGGCTTGAGGGTAGGCCATGGTGGGGGTGGCTGGGATGCCCTGGTGTACCTCCTTGGTGCTTGGCTTGCTGACTGGTCTGATGAGCCCTGACAGGCATTGTTCCTGGCTTGTGTGTGAAATGTGGACTGACTTGGACCCTGGCATGAGTTGGTGAACCCTGGGATGTCTTCTTCATTGTCTTGGCTTGGTTTGGCTTGAATTTGGCTTGACATGGCCTGATGTTTGGACCTTGTGGTTCGAGCTTCAATCTGAGGGGGTCTTGTGGTCAGGCTTGTCTGGCTTGTGGCTTGATCATCAAGGCCCCTTGGGTGAGCTCCTGCTGCAGCCTCCCCAGGTTGAAAAAGGCTTGACCTCAAGCCTGTGTCTTCCTCTCCCTCAGAGTCTTCATAGAAGGGACTAAGGTCTCCAACATTAAATGTTCCATGAACTACATATTCTCCTGGCAGATCAATTCTGTAGGCATTGGAACCTATCTTCTCTATGACTTGAAAAGGACCATCTGCTCTTGGCTCTAGCTTGTTCTTTCTTCTGGAGGGGAACCTCTCTTTCCTTAGATTGATCCATACTAAGTCTCCTAGTGCAAAGTCTTTCTTTATCTTAGGAACCTTGGCATTCTTCTGTTATAGATAATTGGTTCTCTCAATTTATTTTCTGACTGCCTCATGGAGTTTTAGCATTTGTTCCACCCTCTTCTTGGCATCATAATGGATCTCTGACCTGCACACATTAGACAAATTCAAAGGCATTAAGGGGTTAGTACCATAGACCACTTCAAAGGGGGAGTGGCATGTGGCTGATGATGAAGCTCTATTAAAGGAGAACTCTGATTGAGCCAGTTTTAAATCCCAATCCTTGAGAGATTTGCGGACTATACACCTCAAGATCCTTCCCAAAGTCTTGTTGGTCACCTCAGTTTGTCCATCTGTTTGAGGATGATGGGAGGTGCTAAACAACAACCTGGTATTAAGCAGCTTCCATAATGTTCTCCAAAAATGGCTCATAAACTTTGTGTCCCTGTCAGACACAATAGTCCTTCGAACACCATGCAATCTCACCACCTCATCAAGATATAGCTCTGCCACACTCACAGCATCCTCAGTCTTCTTACAGGCAATGAAATGTGCCATCTTACTGAACCTATCCACAACCACCATAATAGAATCCTTGCCTCTTGCTGTTCTAGGCAATGCCACTATGAAATCCATACTCACATCTTCCCAAGGCCTACAGGGGACTGGTAGGGGAGTGTAAGACCCTGCCTGAAATGAACTCTTGGCCTTTTGACAGACTCCACACCTCCTGAGCACTATTTGAACCTCTCTCATCATCTTAGGCCAGTAGAACTGATCCTGCAGTATATCCACAGTCTTCTGAACCCCAAAGTGTCCTCCAAGGCCACTTCCATGCACTTCCTTGATCAATAGACTCCTATAAGAACCTCTGGGAACACACAGCTTGTTTCCTTTAAACAGGAATCCATTTTGTAGAGTGTAGGGTGAATCAATAGTCCTGGTTCCCTCTTTCTGTGGTAGCCAATCTTCTGCAAAGTCTGGATCCTCCTGATACATGTCTTTCATGAACTCAAACCCAAGAACCCTTTGTTCCATGGTTGATAGCAGGGTGTACCTTCTAGACAATGCATCAGCTACAACATTTTGTTTCCCTTCTTTGTATTTTCTAGAAAAGGTAAATGACTGGAGGAACTCCACCCATTTAGCATGTCTGTGACTGAGCTTATGCTGGCCTCCTATGTACTTGAATGCTTCATGATCAGAGTGTAGGACAAAAGGCTTGGGCTTTAGGTAATGACTCCAATGCCTTAGAGCCCTGACAAGAGCATAAAACTCCTTATCATAGGTAGAATAGCTCAGCTTGGCACCATTTAACTTTTCACTGAAATAGGCTACATGCTTCTTCTCCTGGATGAGGACAGCTCCAATTCCCACTCCACTTGCATCACATTCAACCTCAAATAGGCAATTAAAGTCTGGCAACCTGAGGATAGATGCACTGCACAAGAGTTTCTTTATGTATTTGAAAGCCTGCAAAGCATTATCAGTCCAAGTGAACTCTCCTTTCTTCATACATTCAGTGACGGGTGCTGCAATGGTGCTGATGTTCTTAATGAACCTCTTGTAGAAACATGCTAAGCCATGAAACCCTCTTACTTCTGTGATGTTCCTAGGAACAGGCCAAGACTAAACAACAATGATCTTGTCCTGATCCACTGAAATGCCTCTACCAGACACCACATATTCTAGAAACTTAACTTCCTCAGTCATAAAGGCGCACTTCTCAAGCTTCCCAAAGAGTTTACTCTCCTTAAGTATCTCAAACACAGCCTCAAGATGCCTCAAATGATCATCCTTGCTCTTGCTGTAGATGAGAATATCATCAAAGTATACTACCACAAATCTCCCTAGGCAAGGCCTAAGCACCTCTGTCATCAATCTCATGAAGGTACTTGGGGCATTTGACAGGCCAAAGGGCATGACAAGCCACTCATAGAGGCCATGCTTTGTTTTGAAAGTTGTCTTCCACTCATCTCCTTCCCTGATCCACACTTGATGGTAGCCTTGCCTCAAATAAATCTTAGAAAAGAACCTTGATCCACTCAGCTCATCCAACATGTCATCAAGCCTAGGTATAGGGAACCTGTACTTGACTGTGATGTTGATGATAGCCCTGCTATCTATGCACATCCTCCAAGTTCCATCCTTCTTAGGAACCAATAATGCAGGCACAACACATGGACTTAAGGACTCCCTTACAAACCCTTTACTCATCAACTCTTCAACCTGTTTCTCTAGCTCTTGTGTAGCCTAAGGATCACATCTGTATGCTGGTCTATTGGGTAGTACAGACCCTGGCACAAGGTCTATCTAATGTTCAATTCCTCTCACAGGCGGTAAGCCATCAGGAAGTTCCTCTGGGAACACTTCCTTGAATTGATCAATGAGGTGCTTAACTTCTACAGGAACTACCTTAGACTCCCTGCACTGTAAATACTCAGGAAAGTAGAGTTTTATGTAGGTTTTATTGCTTGTAAGACACACACACAAATGAAGACACAAAGGACTTGAATAGACCTGTTGTTATGTGGAAAGTTTCTGAATTTTATAAGAAAATGTTATAAGAACAAGATGGTACTCTTCCAAAGCACAAAGCCAATGGATAGAGGTTGTGATGAAGGATTCCAGCAACTCAGCAAAGAGTCATTCAACACTCTTCTAGCACTAAGCAAAGAAGGGACTCAAGCACAAAGCCATGAGTTTAGAAATTGGAAACAAAGGTTTCAATTTTTCATTCATTCATCAAATCTGATTTCTTACAATGAGAAGTGCCCCTTATATAGGGGGATACATGACTAGATAATAATCCCTAAGATCTAAAAGTTCATCCAAGGGTGGAGAATAAAAACTAGAAACAATTACATAAAAACTGAAAGTGAAAAGTATTAAAATAAAACAAGTTAATTCCTATTGGATGTTGAAAGTCTTCTCTTGTTGCTTTCCAATGTGAGTAGGTGACATACTTGCAGCACAAAGACTCAAAAGGAGCTTAGAAATCAGTCCATGTCGTGCCATAGGGCAGGTGCAGCTGTAAGAGCAAGTAAATTGAGCAACAGTCCAAAAGAAGGACCACTAGAGGTCACTGTCAATGTTCAGAAAATGTTTGTTGCATTTATCAGGCCAAAGTCTTCTTATTTTGGAACCAAGCTTGTCAATCCTCCTTTCCATGACTTAGTACTGTTTTAGGATCAATAGCCATATATGGACGTGCCATTTAAGCCAAGTAAAATGGATAGGAAGGCCCTTGATGCACACAAATGCAAAACAGACAATTGCACAACATTCTGGATTCTGGCCTGACTTGCAGCTTGAATATCTCATGACTTAGGATGAATTAGAATTACCATGATAGCTCATATTAAAGCTAGAGATGTTAGCTTTCATGTCAAAAAAGAATCAACCCCAAATGATGTCTTGAATTCGAGATACAGAGGTTTGAGTACAAGCAGGTCACTTGCATTTTGTTCAGCAGCATTCCAGAATACTGGGGCATCTTGCAGATGCTCTCATTTTCTGCACCTATAGAATTAGGAGACCCACGAGTAGCCAAATTGAAGATATATTAGTTCGCTTTCTTCTGCATTTAGAATCATCTAAAAGTAGTTTCTGGAACTTCAGTTATAAGCCTTTGAGTAAGTACAGGTCAAAAGTGAATCCTCATCAGACTTCCTGTGCAGCAGTATGAACTTTGAAAAATCATATCTCCCAGCTCAGATGGAATAAAAATGCTAATGATGATTCAAATGAAAGCTAATGAAGTTAGCTTTCATAAAAAAAAGGAATCAACCAAATATATCCTGCCAATGTTGAGTTATTCAGCCTTGAGTGTCGACAGGTCATTTCTGAAAAGCTGAGGAGCATCCATGCATGACAGTCTTTGAAGCTCTCGTGTGAACAATTTACTCAATGAATGTTGTTGATTCCAACTCCATACGTAAGAGGACTCTTTCAAGAACCCAAACATATAAAGAACTCAAATTTTCACCATGTAAAACTCAAGATATGAGCTATTGAAGTTGACCCAATTCTGAAAGTATTGAGACTGTTCTGAATTGTTTAGCATGCCTTGTTTTGAACTCATTTTGCTTCCTTGGTATTGTATTTCATATGTGATCAATGGCAAATATGATGGTCCCTATGTTGGAGCAAAATTGAGAGACCCATGCCTTAACTCCTGTTGCAATCTCCCCAGGTTCAAAAAATTTGGCCTCAAATTTTGAAATGGATGAAACAAATTTCAGAATTTTCACATATTCATGAACTAAGCTTTCCCATTTCACAATCATGATGCTTCTTCTACAAACCCTTAGCTTTAGTTGTCTTCCTCCAGGATCAAATACTTTCATGAGATGTCTTTCTCTTCCATAAGTAGCATCCTCAATTTCAGCAATGAGGAGTTGAAATTGTACACTCATAAAAGGCTCACTACCCTTACTCATGCTCATTGTGATTTCCCTTTCAATGGGGTTAATGTACTCTATATCTAATGGCCAATGTGGTTTCTCCACAAGCTCAAATGCAGCAGCATCATATAGCATGGGGTTTATAGCATGCTCACTTAAAAACAAGTCCAAATGAGTGTGTAAACAACAAGTAAGACATGGTAATGCATCAAATGGGCTGATACTGTTTTTGTGCATTGGAATCACCATACACAACACCAAATGAACTAAAACTTGATAAACATCAAGTAGTGAACCTCCCCTTGGTGTTCCACATAATCCCAACAAGTTCTCACAACCATTTTGAGCATTACTCATCTTAAAATACAAGAAGATCATAGCTGGACAGTAGGGTTTAGATTGATCAATTTCACTCCTTAACATGTATGAGGTAGCACCCAAATGAGCAAGAATAACTTGTAACCTCATCAACATGTAAGAATGAAAGTGTGGGGATGCAAGAGTACAAGATATACCTCCCAAGATGAAATTTAAGATGCAAGAATCATGGCTTGTGTAGGAGATCAGATTTGGCACACTTGAGCATGGAGCAACCCAAGACACTCCTTTTGCTTCACCCTTGATCGACTCCCAACAACTACCACCATTGAATATGACCATGGACTGTCCAAACTTCATGGTTTGAAGCTCAAGTAGTCCTTGGTCGACAATCACCTCTGTAGGACCCAAATCAGTAGCTTGCTCATTGATGGCTCCACAAGAAAGGACAAGGCTATTCTCTTCTTCACTAGTAGGCTCATAGGTTAAGTTAAAGGGGGTTTTAATTTCAGAACATAGATTCTCAAAGATAGAATTACATAAGCTATCCATTGCACCACATGTACTAATGACCTTTGGCTTAAGGCACTTAGACTTAGGACAAGCAACATCCAAGCATGGAACATCAACCATCTCACCTAAACTCTTCTCTTTTCCAACTGTTTTGGTAGTCCCTATACTGTCCCCTTTAGCTAGCACCTCATGGTTTGTAGGCCTTGCTAAGCTCTCCTCAACATATAAAGCCAACTCAAGCATATAATCGTATGTATATCTCCTTTGAACAAAAGCTTCCAAATCTATGTGTTGTAAAATTTCAGAATGTAACCCATGGAAAAACCTCACTCCCTTTTGCACAACCTCAACATTCATATCACAAACAAAGCTTAACTCCTCAAACAACTTAGAATACTCATGAACACTCAAGGAATTTTGCTTAAGGGTCTTAAATTCAGTCCACAAACTATCCATTGTAGAACAAGGTAGATACTCTTGTCTCATGGTCCTTTCTAGTCTAGACCAAGAACTAATCCTACCCTTCCCTTCCATTCTCCTTGTAAGTTTAAGAGTAGTATACCATAACAAAGCAAAATCCTTTAAACAAGACACAACAAGTTCAAGCTTCCTTTTTTCAGAATAACACTTGTGCTCAAAGTAGCATTCAACATCATACAACCAAGACACAAATGCTCTACTGTTTTCACCATTAAAGGAAGGAAGTAATGGTTTTTTACCTTTGCTCCCAAGGGTAAGAGAGGACATAGAACACTCATGTGGCAGGTGGTAGTACCCTTGGTACAAATCAGGTGGTTTAGGCTCCCTTGGAACACCATAGTTGCTGGTTGCCTTCTTTGGAGACACATCAACATCATACCCTTTTGTAAGAGCTTGCAACTTCTTCCTAGCAGCTGTCATGGACTTGGTAAGAGAGTCAAGTTCATGGAGATTCAACTTAGGACATGAAACATAAGGGATAACTTCCTTGGCTACTGGTTTAGCCTTTAGAATTTCAGAATTGCATCAAGTCAGAAAACAGGTTGTAGAGGTTAATAAAAGTAACACAAGACTAACATAAGATGGAACTTATGTTAAGACTAGCTCTGATAACCAATTGCACTGTAAATACTGAGGAAAGTAGAGTTTGATGTAGGTTTTATTGCTTGTAAGACACACACACAAATGAAGACACAAAGGACTTGAATAGACTTGTTGTTATGTGGAAAGTTTCTGAATTTTATAAGAAAATGTTATAAGAACAAGATAGTACTCTTCCAAAGCACAAAGCCAATGGATAGAGGTTGTGATGAAGGATTCCAGCAACTCAGCAAAGAGTCATTCAACACTCTTCTAGCACTAAGCAAAGAAGGGACTCAAGCACAAAGCCATGAGTTTAGAAATTGGAAACAAAGGTTTCAATTTTTCATTCATTCATCAAATCTAATTTCTTACAATGAGAAGTGCCCCTTATATAGGGGGATACATGACTAGATAATAATCCCTAAGATCTAAAAGTTCATCCAAGGGTGGAGAATAAAAACTAGAAACAATTACATAAAAACTGAAAGTGAAAAGTATGAAAATAAAACAAGTTAATTCCTATTGGATGTTGAAAGTCTTCTCTTGTTGCTTTCCAATGTGAGTAGGTGACATACTTGCAGCACAAAGACTCAAAAGGAGCTTAGAAATCAGTCCATGTCGTGCCATAGGGCAGGTGCAGCTGTAAAAGCAAGTAAATTGAGCAACAGTCCAAAAGAAGGACCACTAGAGGTCACTGTCAATGTTCAGAAATTGTTTGTTGCATTTATCAGGCCAAAGTCTTCTTATTTTGGAACCATGCTTGTCATTCCTCCTTTCCATGACTTAGTACTATTTTAGGATCAATAGCCATATATGGACGTGCCATTTAAGCCAAGTAAAATGGATAGGAAGGCCCTTGATGCACACAAATGCAAAACAGACAATTGCACAACATTCTGGATTCTGGCCTGACTTGCAGCTTGAATATCTCATGACTTAGGATGAATTAGAATTACCATGATAGCTCATATTAAAGCTAGAGATGTTAGCTTTCATGTCAAAAAAGAATCAACCCCAAATGATGTCTTGAATTCGAGATACAGAGGTTTGAGTACAAGCAGGTCACTTGCATTTTGTTCAGCAGCATTCCAGAATACTGGGGCATCTTGCAGATGCTCTCATTTTCTGCACCTATAGAATTAGGAGACCCACGAGTAGCCAAATTGAAGATATATGAGTTCGCTTTCTTCTGCATTTGGAATCATCTAAAAATAGTTTCTGGAACTTCAGTTATAAGCCTTTGAGTAAGTACAGGTCAAAAGTGAATCCTCATCAGACTTCCTGTGCAGCAGCATGAACTTTGAAAAATCATATCTCCCAGCTCAGATGGAATAAAAATTCTCATGATGATTCAAATGAAAGCTAATGAAGTTAGCTTTCATAACCAAAAGGAATAAACCAAATATATCCAGCCAATGTTGAGTTATTCAGCCTTGAGTGTCCACAGGTCATTTCTGAAAAGCTGAGGAGCATCCATGCATGACAGTCTTTGAAGCTCTCGTGTGAACAATCTACTCAATGAATGTTGTTGATTACAACTCCGTATGTAAGAGGACTCTTTCAAGAACCCAAACATATAAAGAACTCAAATTTTCACCATGTAAAACTCAAGATATGAGCTATTGAAGTTGACCCAATTCTGAAAGTATTGAGACTGTTCTGAATTGTTTAGCATGCCTTGTTTTGAACTCATTTTGCTTCCTTGGTATTGTATTTCATACGTGATCAATGGCAAATGTGATGGTCCCTATGTTGGAGCAAAATTGAAAGACCCATGCCTTAACTCCTGTTGCACTCCCCTTCCTGAACTTCTTTGACAGCAGCATCAACACAGGTTGTTCCTCACTAAACGCTTTGACCATTGTTGATTCAGATAGGAACAAGACTCCACTAAAGTCTTCAGCCATACTGGGACTCCCATAACTCTTCTGATTAGGTGGCAAAGGGGCTAATGTCACCTTCCTGCTCCCATGTTTGAAGGAATAGGTGTTGCTCCTTCCTTGGTGTATGGAGCTCTTGTCAAACTCCCATGGCCTTCCCAATAATAAGTTACAGGCATCCATTGAAACCACATCACCTAGTACTTCATCCTTGTATACATTTCTAATGGAGAATGAAACCATACATTGCTTGTCCACCTTAACCTCTGCTCCCTTACTCAGCCATCTCAACTTATAGAGATGAGGGTGTTCCTGAGTACTTAGCTTCAGCTTGTCAACCATAGTGACAGAGGCCACATTGGTACAGCTACCTCCATCTATGATAAGGTTACAAACCCTCCCTTGTATGGTACATCTACTCCTGAAAATGAGGGACCTTTGATCCTCCTCCAAAGGTATCTGTTGTGAATGCATTATCCTCCATAGAACCAGACTGTGGCCTGTATTAGGGAGTGCCACTATTGCCTCCTGACTAGGCTCTTCCTCCTCACTCACCACTTCTTCAACCTCAGGATCATCCTTCTCATACTCAACTAGACCTTCTTTTTCCCAAGTCTCAACCTCCATTATAGTTAAAGTCTTCCATAACCCTGACATTGGAACCACCTAATTCTATTCTCAGTCAATGAAGTGCTTGGTTTCTAACCCATGATGCCTTTTCCCTTGTCTAAGGTAGGTGGGGGTGCTGTCTTGGGGGTATCAATGGTCCTCACCCCACTGTAAGGTCTGGTTTGAAAAGGCCTAACAGGTTTTGGTGTGGCAGGATTAGCCTTTTCTATCTTTTTAATTCTCAGAGACAAGTTAACAACATCATCAAATGACCACAGAGGTTGCATCCTAACCTTGTTAGCAATGCTCTTATCTAGACCCTCTAAGTACCTAGCAATCCTTTGCTCAGGTTTCCCATTTATATCACACTGCAAAGTGAGCTGTTCAAACTCTCTCAAATAGGATTCAACAGATTTATCTCCTTGTTTCAACTTAGACAACTTAATGAACAGATCCTGGGTGTAATCCTTAGCAACAAATTTATCTAACAGTTTCTTTTTCAGTTTAGTCCAAGACTTGATGGGTTCTTTCCCTTCCCTAGCCCTTAACCCTTTCATGGTTTCATACCAAAGAGAAGCATACCCTTTCAGTTTAAGGATGGCTACTTTAAAAGACTTAGAATCATTATATCCTTTATACTCAAAGATTCTTTCTACTTCTCTTAACCATTCTAACAAATCATCAGGATTAAGACTACCAGAAAACTCAGGGATGTCTAACTTAAGATGTTTGTCTGTGTGCCTGTGGATGGAAGCCCTGCTCCTTGATGAGTCATCTGCATCTGGATACTGTTCATCATCAGGTGGCCTTCCTCTGCCTCCTCCTTGGCCTCTTCCACGTCCTCTGCCTCTTCCTCCTATGGCAACATTGCCATCAAGAGCCTCATTCATAGCCCTTGTGAGTTGTGTGACAGTTTTGGCTATGCCTTCCACCATAGTCTCTAAGTTGGTGATTCTCTCTTCACTCATTGGGTTGTTTTTTGTGTTTTTAAATGTAGTTAGGGAAAATGAACTCACTAAGACTCTCAACCAAAGCTCTGATAACCAATTTGCACTTTAAACTACTAAGGCTTGTGAGTTTAGGAGATGATTTACTATTTTTCTAAAATTGAAAACAAAAACAGACAGAAATGGAGGCTGTTTTAGAGAGAGTGATTTGTATTAAACTGAAACTCAAAGATATGACTTAGAGAACTTCCCCTACAGCATGGCACAAGAGAAAGGACTAAAAGACTGGATTTGAGACAGGTTCAGGGTATTACAGCAATGCACAAACACCCTAGACTTAGACTGAACAGCAAACAAGCTAGTCACAGCAAAGCACAGACTTAACTTGACTTACAAAGCAAGGCACTGATCAAACACCTTGAAGGTGTATCAGGCTTGGCTCAAACTACAACACTTAGCACAAGTTTGAAAGATTTGAGAGGTTTCTCAAGGTTAATTCATTCATAAAAGTCTACTAAAACATTACATAAGAACCTCCTTATATAGGGAGGCTGATACAATGTGAGCCTTTGGATGTAAAGTCCATCCAAGGGTCAGCTTTGGACTTGAACTACTACAACAGATAGCTAATTAAGGGCCTCACAAGAGGACGAGTTTAACAACTAGATAGTACAGACACAAAGACACAAAACAGACTGATGCAAAAAGTGATAAAACAAGTGTTGGAGTTTTCCTGAAATGGAAAACTGTTGTTCTGGTTGTCTTGCTGCTTGCTCTGGGTGTTTTGCTGCTTCTTGGGACTCTTCAACTCTTATTTGAACTTAGATAAACCTGCCTTGGATGAGGACAAGTTGACTTAGACAAAAGGAACCCACAGCTGGACTTGAACTTACCCTGCCATGAGGTTCACTGGACCCTGGTTTGGGCTGCTTGTAACTTAAGATTTTGCTAGACTTCTAAGGGGACTCTCCTGGACAAAATTGTTGATTAATGAGTTGGCTTGAGGGTAGGCCATGGTGGGGGTGGCTGGGATGCCCTGGTGTACCTCCTTGTTGCTTGGCTTGCTGACTGGTCTGATGAGCCCTGACAGGCATTGTTCCTGGCTTGTGTGTGAAATGTGGACTGATTTGGACCCTGGCATGACTTGGTGAACCCTGGGATGTCTTCTTCATTGTCTTGGCTTGGTTTGGCTTGAATTTGGCTTGACATGGCCTGATGTTTGGACCTTGTGGTTCGAGCTTCAATCTGAGGGGGACTTGTGGTCAGGCTTGTCTGGCTTGTGGCTTGATCATCAAGGCCCCTTGGGTGAGCTTCTGCTGCACTCTCCTTCAAATCATCAAAAGCTTTCCTACAAGAGGCATCAAAGACAAACTACGCTTCCTTGTGCAAAAGCTTACATAGGGGGTTAGCAATTTTTGAAAAGACTTTAATAAATCTCCGGTAGAAACCGGCATGTCCGAGAAAAGACCTAATGTCTCGGGTGTTAGATGGATAAGGTAAGGTTTTGATAATGTCAACCTTAGCCTTATCCACCTCAACCCCCCTTTCCGACACTACATGTCCTAGAACGATGCCACTAGTCACCATGAAATGACATTTTTCGGAGTTTAAGATGAGATGGGACTCTTGGCATCACTCTAAGACAAGAGCAAGGTGTTTTAGACATGCATAATAGGAGTCCCCATGGACGGTGAAATAGTCCATGAATACTTCTATGATCTTTTCTACATAGTCGGAGAATATACTCAACACGCACCGTTGGAAGGTTCCCGGTGCATTACATAGACCAAATGGCATTCGGCGATATGCAAATGTACCGAATGGACATGTGAATGTGGTCTTGACTTGGTTCTCGGGTGCGATTGGGATTTGAAAATATCCCGAGTACCCGTCAATGAAACAATAGAAAGCTTTTCCCGCTAGTGTTTCTAACATTTGATCAATAAATGGTAGCGGTGTGACAACCCTCGCGAATGCGGAAATAAAACATAAGAAGCATGTGATTTATAAAGCGAAAAATACGGTATTTTAAAAACCTTTATACATGCAAGATAGAAATACGAGGAATGTCAGTAATTACAAACCAAATATAAAATACTACAAGAGACGTAGTCTCTCAAAATGTTAACAAAAGACAAAGTTATTTAGCATCTAGCTAATGAACGTCTAGAGGTATTTCATCCAGGGACAACACCCGCTAGCTCACACCCGAACCCAAAATACCACAAGCAAAAAGCCAACCATGCAAGCAACCTTTTCATCCATGAAAAACATGAACGCCACAATCAGTGGGGAGTAACTCCGGGTTCTCCCAGCCATATCACATTAAACGTACATAAAAGGAAATACAAAAGTAGAAGCATGCATATATAGATATACATGTGAAATACGATAAGGATAGATAAGCAATTCAATATATAATGACAAGAGCATATGAAGTACAATCCGTAACCATCATGCTATAGATAGACTCGGGGAAGACACTCTTAGGCAACCAAATACGCTCACTAGGGCTTGCATCTCACCGTTAGCGGTATAAGTTTAATAAGATTAAGACTTGACAAACAAACCATGCCAAGTCACCCAATGATCACGAATAATCAATCATGTAATCATCCATCCAAACATACCAATACATTGACGACATCTCTCACGGTAAATGAAACGCACTAGCACCGTGTACATGGCAAGTATGATTAAAAGGCATCCACGAGATAAACATTTCTCTGAACGCATACACGATAAACATTTCGTATATGTAGACTAATTTCCTTCTGGTAGCACGACGATAATAATACGGTCCTAGTCTAAATCTGGCCAGACTCTCGGAATAAACGTGTTCCGATTCGACATGCGATAAACGTTTCGCATCCAAGACTCGGTCAATAATAGACGCCAAGTACCCCAAATTCGGTCGACATTCACGAAAGAGGCGGAAAAGAGCACAAGCCTCATAACAAGCGGTACGCTACATGCAAATAACACCACCTCACAAGTACACAACATTTGACGGCCGGGTCGATCAACGCAAAGCGTTCGCCTCCCAACAACGTCGTCGTATGCCCAGTAACATATGCAATTAAGCAGTAAGGATACATCCATGTTCCGACATTCCAGCCTTACGAACGTGGAGGTAGCCAGTGGAATGAGAGTACAAAGCACATAGAAAATTAGTGCTCAAACCGTAACATTTGTTGAAACCGACTCAAAGTGGGACATACCAAAAACCGTCACAAAACATGCGATACAAGCGAATGAAATATCATATATTCAAAACATTAATATTTAAAGTCATTCCGTAAATTTATACGATAAATGAACCATCGAAAATATTATAAATGAAAACGTAAATAAGGATTACAAAGAACTTCCAGCAGGTGCCAGCCGGTCAGGTGGACCGGCTGCCGGCCACCCGGCTGGTACCAAGTAACATAGGAAAAACCAACATGAAAGAGCAGCGTGTCCCAGCCGGTCAGGTTGACAGGCTGCCGGCTACCCGGCTGGGACCAAAGGTATATGAGAAAAAACAAAGGAAAAGGCAGAGGTGTCTCAGCCGGTCGGCTGACCGGCTGCTGGTCGGCCGGTTGAGACCTAACTCATGCATAAACTTCACGTAACAACAATATTATACAGCCACTGCCTCAGCCGGTCAGTTGACTGGCTGCCGGTCGGCCGGCTGGGGTCAACAACGCACGAAAACAACATATTTCATCAAGGATCAATATTCAACAATTGTTATCTACCATCATAATTCATCAATTCTCATATAAGTTCTCAACTAACAACATCCATTACCAACAATACGATTCCTATGATTACTAATCCTATCCTAATTACGATTACTAACATAGAAAACATGTAAAACACATAAATGATATCGAGTAACCCTTCACCGTTACCTTTATGCGTCTTTAAATGATTTCTAAGCCTTCCTCCACTAGATAGTAATCTTTGTCGGGCTCTAGAAAGTCTCCACCTAAACAAAGACGACAAAAGATGAATATAATTCACCTTTGAGAAAGACGGATAAATTGAAAAGCGAGAAAGACGGTAATTTTATTACCAATACGGATAGATGAAGATGAGAGGGAAGGAATAAGACGAACCTTAGTGAATTTAAGCGAGTAACGAAGGAGTATCGATGATTCTAAGATGGATCAAATATGGAGGCTAGGGATTTGGGGTTTCTTGGTGAGGAAGAAGAAGAAGATTGAATGAGGGAGTTAGGGTTGTGAGGGAGTATATGAAGGAGTAACTGGAAAAATATGGGAAAAAGCCCATAAGCGTCTTAAGGCGTAACTTACTCGGAATCTCGCGTAAACTCCAAAAACGAACTCGGAAATTCTAAATTAGACACGGAAAATTTAATTCTAAACTAAAACTAAATTTCGCTGAAAAGTATCCGTATAATATTTTTAAATTACAAATAGGGTACATTTGCGGGTGTTACAATCACCCCACCTTTTAAAAAGTTTCATTCTCGAAACTTGAGAGTTGAAAACAAAAGTATCAAGGACAAGAATCGGTTTTAAGAATTAACAAGAAAGCTTTTACAAGGGAAACATTTATGAAACGAGGTTCTTCTCGAAAACGGTTTAAGGAGAATTTTCATAAGTGTGAAACTTTACTTACGGATCTCAGGAAGGCCCGTCGCGAACGAGAACTCTAATTATCCAGATTAAATCAAAGTCGAAATAGTGAAATCGAAAATCAAACAAGTGTTAGTAAGTGCAGGACTAGTCACCAGACGTCTCCAATAACAAGTCCAAGCATCCAACCAAACACAAAATCCAAATGTAGAAGGGAAAGAAATCTATTTTCTCAAACAAAAAAGAGGGTACACAAACCATCTTTAGACTTCTTTGAAACGTTAAACTAGAAATATAATATGGAAATTTGAAGGTTTTATCAAAGATAAAATTAATTAACTGGACATTACACGTACATAGAGCGACTCGCACAATTCACACACAATTCAGGGAAACAAAATATATACAAAACACGCAAAAACGAAACAAATTGAACTCTTTGGGATAGGAAGATCAAGATAAAGTCGGCAGGAAGATCTACAAGAATTCGCCATTACTAACTCTACTAATAAACCAAATCCTCAAGAGAATGCAATTTACCCAATTTGCTACTCATCATTTTCAATCATCAGAAATCCTACAAAAATATTCCATAATCACGAGATTTCAAACCAATAACCTAATTATTCAGATCCATTTAGTATCCACTAAAGTCTATCGGCACGGTAGACTCCACAACTAACAACCCACATGTAGGATTCATTACGTACTCTAATCTTCTTAGTTTCATCAAAACTCTTACTAGAAACCACCAACAAAATATTTATCTAGGGAAACATGATCGCTAACAACCACAAGGTAAAGGAGACTTACCATGAAAATCCTTGATTCAATTTACTTCAAACTCATTATCCTAAATTTACAATGAACTCTCTCATCCTCGAGAGTCAAAACGCAATCGACGCAACAAAACAAAATTATCTAAGATCCAACTAGCCTAATCCCAGATCTCACGACAAGGAAAAATCCACAATCCATTATCGATTATAATAATTCTTTAATACGCCATAACATCCTTAATTCGATCATTACTACGCTCGAAGCCTCAAATATAAATAGTCACATTAGCAAACTATGGTGGTTACTAATCCTCAAGATAAATGGGTTCACCATTCTAACTCTATAATCCATAACAACTGAGCACTCACTATCCAAATCTTGCAACGAACATTTCTCAATCTCAAACTATGATTCCTTAAGAATAAAAGAAAATTACTAATTCCAAACCACAAATGACCAATCACTTGGCAATCTGACAACCATTCAAATTATCTAGTTCATCTAAAACTCAAAATGAATCGATTTTCATTTATGACAAAACTCCTCAAACTTTGGGTAACAACTCAATTACCCTAAAGCAAAGTCTCTTTTAGAATCCACCAATTAGAGACATCTAATTCCCAAATGATATCCCAAGCAACCGATATAATACTCAACAACAACAAATATCATCTCGCTCAACTTGATTCCCAAAATAGCACTACACTAGCAAGCTCAATAAATGAAGCCACCAAGAGAGTACAATACCACCAACAGATTCATCCTAAGGTTTAAATCCCAATCCTATTCATGTTCAAAATCAACACGAAGCTAGCTAGCAACCCCAGCTATCTCACCAGAGGAAAGACAATGTCACCATGAAACTGGAAACAATAGGAAATTTCAAGGGAAACACGAACGCGATAAGATCGGACGAAAATTAGAGGGACGCTAGAGGCAGGGAGCCAAAAGCTAGATATTGGATAGATATAGCCATGAAGATAGCGAGGCAAAGGAAAAGATAAGAGAAAACATTTTCCTAGGAATCAGGTTTAGTAGGAACTTGCATGAAAGGAAATGGAAAGGGATAATGGTACGAGTAAAAGTTTAAAGTTTAATCCACAAAATTTCTCCTTTCAGACTCAGGGTGATAGCAAAGCAACTAATCCCGATTACAAAGGTCTCTTACAAGGGACCATCGTACCACAAATCATCAAAGTAAGGTACACCTAGATTTAACAAATCGATTACAACCCAATTCATCCATCCCTTCATATAACACGGATTCCCAATTGCGGAATTGCAACTCAAGCATAGTAACATTCTCTCAACTCCAAAATTTGACACACTCCCAAAGGTTTCAAAACCGAAGAACTAATAAGAAATTCTCCATACTAATCTCTTTTCAACTCCTATGGCCCACAAGATAGAACACCGAACAGAACGTCATTATCAACATCATAAGGCATCACCGACATAGCCAATCTAATCAGATTCCACTCATGACCATAATCCTTAAGTAACATGGGTTAATCAATCACGACGACTTACTACCTCAACCAAGTCTCCGATACTATGATATAAGATCATATTTTTAAATCCAAGAATTATAGCCAAGTACTTTTCCACCAAGCGTATACTCTAACACATACACTAGAATCCACAAAAAGTCACTTAGTCTCAAAAGCATTTTACACCTCAAGATATCATCCAAATATTCTCACTTAGAACAACTAGCTCCAATTTAGATATGATCCTCAAGACACTCTAATATTACTAAACTCCTAAGTTCAAAAGATTAAATCACTAATGGGTTAAGAAGTCCTAGCCAACTCATTCAACCTTACACCATCAAATACCATGAACTATCTACACATTAGTCATGGCAAGCATCAAGCATTAAAATCATCAAACTTATCTTACTACCTTTCCTTAGAGTTACAACCAATCATTTATATAGGGTGAATTTAGATCTACACCATTTTCCTCAAATCACAAATTCATTCTAACAAACATTAATATTCCACAAAATTCAAAGTTCTTCTGACCAAGTATAATATACCACAAACAAATGGGTATGGCATCCACAAAAATGTTTCAAGAGGAAGGTAAGGATACCAATGGTAAGATGGAGGAACTATCAAGAGTAATTTCCAAGAGGCAAACAAGTTGGAAGAGAAAGAAGCACCTAGATGGAAGGAAGAGAGCATAATACATTAAGGACGAGAGAATTCATAGATGAGGAAGAAATACACTTCAATTAGGCTTGTCAATCTTCAAATCTTCGGTAGAGCATAATTCTTCTAGGTAACACAATGATCCACCTTAAGACGGTATATATAAATAAACATAACAT
The DNA here is from genome assembly GCA_022085475.1 of Heliosperma pusillum. Classification (NCBI taxonomy): domain Eukaryota; kingdom Viridiplantae; phylum Streptophyta; class Magnoliopsida; order Caryophyllales; family Caryophyllaceae; genus Heliosperma; species Heliosperma pusillum. The sequence goes on along the minus strand of JAIUZE010003334.1, from coordinate 10,781 downwards.
CACTCAAAACAATCAACAAACAAGTTAGAACCTAACAAACATCAAGTACACCAAAGACTACCAAGTAAAGTCCTTAATTTCTACCCATCTCTCATTTATTATTTCAAGGTCAAGTAGTTTAAGTTTAGGGTTCACGTATGTGCGTCGCGAGCGATAAAGCTCTGATACCAACTGTGACAACCCTCGCGAATGCGGAAATAAAACATAACAAGCATGTGATTTATAAAGCGGAAAATACGGTATTTTAAAAACCTTTATACATGCAAGATAGAAATACGAGGAATGTCAGTAATTACAAACCAAATATAAAATACTACAAGAGACGTAGTCTCTCAAAATGTTAACAAAAGACAAAGTTATTTAGCATCTAGCTAATGAACGTCTAGAGGTGTTTCATCAAGGGACAACGCCCGCTAGCTCACACCCGAACCCAAAATACCACAAGCAAAAAGCCATCCAATCAAGCAACCTGTTCATCCATGAAAAACATGAACGCCACAGTCAGTGGGGAGTAACTCCGGGTTCTACCAGCCATATCACATTAAACGTACATAAAAGGAAATACAAAAGTAGAAGCATGCATATATAGATATACATGTGAAATACGATAAGAATAGATAGGCAATTCAATATATAATAATAAGAGCATATGAAGTACAATCCGTAACCATCATGCTATAGATAGACTAGGGGAAGACACTCTTAGGCAACCAAATACGCTCACTAGGGCTTGCATCTCACCATTAGCGGTATAAGTTTGATAAGATTGAGACTCGACAAACAAACCATGCCAAGTCACCCAATGATCACGAATAATCAATCATGTAATCATCCATCCAAACATACCAATACATTGACGATATCTCTCACGGTAAATGAAACGCACTAGCACCGTGTACATGGCAAGTATGATTAAAAGGCATCCACGAGATAAACATTTCTCTGAACGCATACACGATAAACATTTCGTATATGTAGACTAATTTCCTCCTGGTAGCACGACGATAATAATACGGTCCTAGTCTAAATCTGGCCAGACTCTCGGAATAAACGTGTTCCGATTCGACATGCGATAAACGTTTCGCATCCAAGACTCGGTCAATCATGGACGCCGAGTACCCCAAATTCGGTCGACATTCACGAAAGAGGCGGAAAAGAGCACAAGCCTCATAACAAGCAGTACGCTACATGTAAATAACACCACCTCGCAAGTACACAACATTTGACAGCCGGGTGGATCAACGCAAAGCGTTCGCCTCCCAACAAAGTCGTCGTATGCCCACTAACAAGCGGTCTCCTTGGTAGCCGGTCAGCTTGGGTTAGGTCTCAGCCGGCTACCGGTCTCCAACCGGTTTGTGGTCGGGTGGAGACCAAGTCTCCTTGTGCGTTCTTAACTACCGTCACTCCTCCCTTTTTGGGCACGACTTGAGTTGGGCTAACCCAACGGGAGTCGGAAATAGGGAAGATGATGCCCATTTGTAAAAGTTTAATGACCTCCTCTTGCACTACCTCCGCCATTGGTGGATTGAGCCTTCTTTGGGGTTGTTGGACCGGTTTGGCATCCACTTCAAGTCTTATTTTGTGCATGCAAGTCACCGGGCTTATTCCCTTGAGGTCCGCTATGCTCCACCCAAATGCATCTCTATGTTTGTGAAGCAATGCTACCAATTTGCCCTCTTGGTCCTCGTTGAGTGTGCTTGAGATGATAAGAAGTAGGGTGTGATTGTCCCCTCAAAAGATGATAAGAGGAAGGGTCTTCAACTCGACCTTCGGGGGCTTCACAATTGAGGGAAGGGGCTTGTGGAGGGGTATGCTCAAAGCAAAGAGCTCGGATAAGTTTGCCAGACCAGGACGCTGCCGGCGCTGGTGGACGCTGGCAGCGTTGTGTGACGCTGGCAGCGTCGTGGGGCGCTGCCAGCGTTTTCCATTGTCGTGCCCTGTTTTCAGCATATTGATGATGTTGAGTTCTTCATAAGTGTCTAGTGGCTCTTCTCTTTCCAAGTCCTTGAGATGTTCCTGCACATCAACCGACAACAACAAACGCAAACCCTCTTCTTCCACATTGTTAGTTAGGGCCACCTCAAGTGGGTCTCTATCACATAATTTGTACATTTGATGCACCAAAGGCTCAAAAATATCTAGAAAGAAACAAGATTGAACATCACTAGGGTGTCTCATAGAGTCATAGATATTATAGGTCAATCTCTTTCCCTCAAACTCTATTGTCAAACATCCGTTTGAAACATCAATCTTGGTCTTAGAGGTTTTCATGAATGGCCTACCAAGGAGAAGGGGAGTGGCACTTGAACTAGACTCCATATCTAAAACATAGAAATACGTCGGGAAGACAAGGTTATCTACCTCTACTAGCACATCCTCTATCAAGCCTTTGGGATAGACACTAGACCTATCGGCTAATTGAATAACCACCCCGGTCTTAGACAAAGGTCCTAAGCCTAGGGTCTCATAGATGGATAGGGGCATGACGTTAATAGAGGCTCCAAGGTCTAACATGGCACGTTTAAAACTTTACCTTCCAATGGCGCATGGGATGGTGAACATGCCCGGGTGTCCACATTTCTTTGGTAATTTTTGTTTGAAAATTGCCGAAACATGCTCACTAACCCTAACCCTATGGGTTCCTTTCTTAGGATTTATCTTAGGTGTACAAAGTTCTTTCAAGAACTTTTCATACCTAGGGACACTATTCAACAAATTGAGAAGAGGAATGTTTACCTCACACTTCCGGAAAGTTTCATACAAGTCGTTCTCCTTGTCATACTTCCTTGTGCTTATCAAAGCACTAGGAAATGGGACTTTCGGTATGTATTCCTCTACTTCATCATCCTCAATAATGTCTTTACCCATCTTTGAAGTGTCTCCCTTGGGGTCCTTGCTTGTGGATGCCCCTTTCCCATTCTTTGATAGCTCTTCATGACCAACTACCAACTCTCCTTGGTCTTCAATTTCCAAGGTCTCCATCTCAAGGTTCTTCATCTTTTCCTTGCCTTTTCCAAGGGGGTGTACCTCCAACTCCTTGCCTCCCCTTAAGGTCATGGCACTAACATTCTCCCTAGGTGGTGGGATGGTTTGAGATGGGAATCTTGTGGAGCTTGAGGCTTGGGATTTTGACATATTGGAGGCCATTTGGGATAGTTGGTTTTCCAAGTTGCTTACCCTAAGGTTGTTTGCCTCCCTATCCTTCCTTGCCTTTTCTCTATCTCTCCTTGCCTCCTCTCTATCTTTCTCTTCATTGGCAAGGAGTGTTTGCAAGATATCACTCAAGTTCCTTTGAGAAGAAGAACTTCCTTGAATGGGGCCTTGGTTCGATTGTCTTTGAGCATTGTTTTGAGATTGAGAGTTACTTGAGAAATTTGAATTGTTGGGTCTTTGATTGTTGTAATTTCTTTGGGGGTTTTGTTGGAAATTGGAGTTCTGATTTTGGGTGGGTTTTGGGCTCTCAAATGATTGAATTGACCGTTTTCAAAGCTTTTTGACTTGTCCCCTCCCCATTCCAAAAGGTCATGGTTCCCCACTTGGTTGTACATTCCCCCACCACTTGGGTTCCTTGAATTGTAATTCCCATACCCCATAGCATTAACACTTTCCATAGTTGCTCCTTGTTCAATCATGATGTAGCATGTGTTGGTGGCATGGTCACCTCCACAATATGAGCATTCAATTGGTTCAGGGTGTTGAGAGAATGAGTTACCTTTGTTAACAACCAAGTTTGACACCATACTTTTAAGTTCACCCATTTCTTGCATGATCTTGTGATTTTGAGAAGCATAAGGATCTTCCATGGAAGATAAATTCCTAGAGCTTCCTCCCCTTTCACTCTTTCTTCCATAGCTTCTTGAGTTCATTGCCAATTTTTCAATAATATTGTTGGCCTCGGCCACATTAAGTGTATCAATTCCTCCTCCGGTGGCGGCAATGATCATTCTTTGGTCATTTTGGCACAACCCCTCATTGAAAGCCATCAACAAATCATCTCCCGACATGCCATGGTATGGACATCTTGCCACAAGACTCTTGAAACGCTCCCAATAATCATAAAGGGTCTCCCCCATTTCTTGCTCAATAGTAGTTGTGACACCCTCGAATTTGCGGAAAGATAAACAAGTAATTTAAATAAATAAAAGATGAGAATACGTTTTTAATAGGTTCACTTTAGTGAAAATCGGTAAATTTTAAAACCGGAACCTACCATTAAATATATTCATCATAACAAAGGTGTCTTAAAGAAAAAGGTTCATAACAAAAAGGAAATAATATTATACATAAGAAGTATCCAAAACGGGAGACATATCTCCCTAATAAATACGGAAATAAAAGAGTGTATAATAATATACAATCCTAAGAACCGAATATAGGTCCAAGGTAATACTTCACTCGCTAGCTCGTCAATGTACCCAATGTATGCATCACAAACCTGCCAACCGCATTAAATATAAACACGGAAGCCACAGTCAGTGGGGAGTAACTCCGAGTTCTCCCAGCCACGAAATGTCGAGTTTAATAAAACCTGAATAACATAAAAGAGATGTATATGGAAAATACAAAACCTTAACATATACGATATGCTTTTCATGTTATGAAACAAATAACTAACATATAACCTAGCATATGAAGGCTAAGCTACTCATGCAAGCTATCATGGGAATCAGTTAACAACCGGTAATCCAAACTCTATCAACCGTAGCCGGCTTGCATCTCACCTTCTACGATTCATAGAATCATCAAACATGAAAGACCAATACGTCTAGAAACAGGCATAAGTTCTTAGTACAGTAAATAGTCGACTTCTGTAACTCGAGGCTATACCACACAAGGTAGGAAAACATCCTAGTGCTAGACTGATCAGACCTAGCGACAACATCTAACCCATTCCCTGTCTCATTACCAAAAGTACATGAGAATCTCTACTATGCCGACCCCCCTAATGCAGAGTTTGGCTAGTACTTAAGCTGGCTCCATTCCCAAAGTGGAAGCAATTAGGCCGCCATGCCCCAGCTTGGATATAAACCCACCAAGCCGGGAACACAAAAGCTATCAAGCCATGAACATATACTCGTTAAAGATAGTAAGGCCTATCAATGTCATGGTCCAAGGTGCTCATTTAGAATTAGAATGTTCAAGACGCCATATAATCATAATTCTCTATGAGTACTTAGTCAACACGACATATATCATACAATTAAACAGTCACGGGAAAAACTTCCTATCATGTGACTAATTGCATATAAATCACTTTCAACTATCCTATCGCCTCATATCTACCTAAGGCTCATTCCTTCATTCATTAATAAAACCTTACTTGAAGACAAATCCCCGACCCGAGTCCCGCGACGGGTCATCAGTCAAAACGGGGCTGACTAGATCTTAGTTTGACCAAACCTGTTTGGTCAAACCGGCTAGAAACAGAGTCTTTACCATTTAGACTTGAACATAAAATCATCATATTCATCTCATGCTAATTTATTCCAACTTCTAACATGTGAATTATTAAAATCATACGAAAACCCGCTTGACTTAAAGGATATCACATTAAACTACAATCTCGTATTATAATTTCTAACATGTGAGAAATAATAATATTATGAAAACTTTCAATTAAATAATTTACTTATTAACATTTCCCACTTGCTAAATATTACAAAACACGGTAAAATAACAATAACTCAAAAACCGTCACAAGTCCAAGGAGGGACCCACGGCCTGTTTTGGGCCGAGACAAGAACCGGGCCTGGACTGGGCCCACGGGCCTGGTTTGGGCCTGTTTTGGGTCGACATTTCTAAAACCGTTTCTTAATATTTTCCCGCATGCTTAACATATTTAAAACCCGTCAAAACAACAACAAAACAATCAAGTATCGACACAAACCCAAAGACCAATTCCCGGACCAACCCAGACCGGGCTGGACCGGTCTGAACCAAGCTGAACCGGGCCTGAACCGGCCGGTTTTCAGCCACCACACACGGCCACTTCACACGGCCAAAACAACTACCATTCCAAATAAATTCTAACATGATTTTAATTAACAACATCCATTTTAACAACCAATTCAACCATCATTCATACAAAAATCATGATTATGCACAAATCATCCAAATATGTCAAGAACACTAACATGTTAAAAATTCATACAACATATTAAAAATAACAACTTATCATGTTACTAGTTAAAACCGTAAATAACAATAATATAAACAAAAACAAAAGATATGTAACATTAATTCGTCGAGTAACTCGGAATCGTTACCTTAGCTAGCACAAAATCAATTAGCACCAAAATAAGAAGTAAACACCCGTCTACTAATCTTCTTCTAAAATATACGAGTCACCAAACTCGTCTTCAACTCGTCTTCAAAATCTTCCCCTATAAGAAATGACAAGAATAACATTATTAGAATTAAAACTTGATTTTCCATAATTAAAGTGTTTAAAACGATTTTGTCGGAATGGGAAATAAAACGTACGTGGAGATGAAGAGCGAAGAGGAGACTCTAGAAATATAAGTTAGGACGGATTTGAACAAGTAACGAAGGTTTTGTGACGATTTTGCTCAAGAACGATGAAGAACGATGAAGAACACCAAGAACGATTTTGATTATATTAAAGAAAGTATTAATTAGATATTAAGTTGACTTAATGTAAAATGAAAAGATAAGTAGTGAATAATGGGTGGGTGTGTCGTGTAGTTATAGAGGAATTAATGAGTCGGGTTTTGAAATTGTTGTTACGGGATTGACTCGGGTTTTATAATTATATTATGGTAATTAATTAGATATTATTAGGTTTAATGATAGTTTAATCAAATATCTAGATATTAATTAGATATTATGTTATTGTAATCAAAAGAAAGAAAAATATCTAGTCCTAAGAGGAGAGGAGGAGCCGTGTGGTTGTAGAAGAATCGGGTCTGTTTTTTAAGCGATTTTCGGAGTTTAAGTTGACGGATCGATAAAGTTACAAATATCTTAGATATTCGTATTAGTTTAATCAAAAGAATTAAAAGATCTAAAGTGAGTGGAAAAAGATGACATGGGGCGTGTGACTCATGCCAAAGTCGGGTTTCGGGTTTGTTTCGGGACTTAAGTTGACTCGGGAATAGTTAAATGACGTTCGTGGTTAAACCGTAAAACCTTCTCTTTAATTCCGAATAAATTCAAAATAATTATATTAAATTATCATAAATTCAAATAAATCTTAATAAATTAAAATAAATTAAATTTATTATTTTTCAAATATAATTTCGGTCTTTAAAATTACGGGGTGAGTCGGAAAAGTCAACGAAAGTCAAGGTCGACTTAAGAGTCAAGAAAAGTCAAAGACGACTCAAAAGTCAAGAAAAGTCAACGACGACTCAAAAGTCCAGAAAAGTCAAAGACGACTTAAAAGTCAAGAAAAGTCAAAGACGACTTAAAAGTCAAGAAAAGTCAAAGACGACTTAAAACGGGATTCTCATGGAATCTCGCGGAAATTCCAAATACGAACGCGGAAATTCCAAATACGACTCCAAACAATATATTCTAAATTAAAACTTAAGTTTGCTGAAAAGTATCCGTAAAATATTTTCATTAGAAAAATAGGGTACCTTTCGGGTTGTTACAATCACCCCTCCTTTTAAAAAGTTTCGTCCTCGAAACTTGGAAGGAGGAAAGTGACATATATGTAGGTTTATTTCAAACCTTTAAAAATATATTTGTAATAATAATACAGGGTCTTATCCATGGGGCGGAAAATTCTCGTCTGCAGTTAAGAACATCGACTTCCCAAGTCAAAGACTTTAAAAGATACATTTTCACATCAACAAATGAGAAAACTAGTTATCGAACGTCTCCAATAACGAGTCTCAACACTCCTTGACGGTAAAAATACTTGAAATCATCAAACATTTCCCAAAAGCTTTTAGTTCAAAAATTTTATAGTAAAGGTAATAACTCTACTATCTATGCCTAAAATTTCTAACTAAAGCTTCTAATAATCTATCTATAAGAGATGATATTCGATAGAAGGAACGGAATATTCGACAGAATAAATCGAATAGAAAGAGGGAAGAAAGAAGGAATGAACCACAATACTATCTTCCATCTATGAAAATTCAAATGTCGATCGTAACTTGACAACACTAACTGCACCAGAATATAGTCCTCAAGAGAGTGCAATATATCCTCAACATTTTCAATCATCGGATTCTTACCAAAATATTTCATAAGCATGACACATCGAGTAACAACTCCCAATTATTCAAATTCAATTAAAATCTTCTAAGGTCCATCGGTACGGTAAACTCCATAACTAACAACCCATGAAAGATTCATTACGAACTCTAATCTTCTTAGCTCCATCTAAACTCTTATTGGAAACAACCATCAAAATATTTATAATTAGGGAAACAAGACCGCTAACAACCACAAGGTAAAAGAGGCTTACTAAGAAATCCTTTGATCCAATTTATTCCAAAATTCATTACCCTAAATTATTAACAATGAACCTTTTCATCCTCAAAAGTTGAATCACAAAACCTCAAAGAAATTAGTCACACAATCTCATTTCTCTTAACTTCTTTCAAACATAGGGCAATGCGACCGTAAATCAATTTATTTATCTCTTACAAACTCTCAATACATCGGTTTTCGCTTATAACGATATTCCTCAAGTTGTGTCATCCAACCCTAATTCCACAAAGTATTTATTCCCGTTAGGATCCAACATTTACAGACCACAATTTCCCAAGTAACACTTAAAGAATCACTAAAATTCTTAACCACTACTACCTACTATCCTTATGATTATTTCGATCATCAAAAAGATATTGCAACTTCAAGTTTTCATAATCTAAAACCACTAGGAGAGCTTCATCCTAAGTTTATCCTCAAATCCATATAATCATCTAAACATGAAACTAGCTTAATAGGATGGTTAGGTATCACATTCGAAACTCTTCAAAACACATCTACTAACCCTTACGATAGCTACAAGAAAACTACCTCTCAAGAGAGTAGGGATAAAAGAACATGATACAAGGAACTTTAGGAAGCATCATTAAAGACTACGATAAGAAGAAATTAAAAGACGAAGGCGAGAAAAGAAAACGAGGTTGATTTAAGGAAGTGAAACTATCAGACACTATCTCCGGACGGTAAAGATATAGGAGTACTTTCTCCACTTGAATCTTTGATAGGTAACTTATCGGATAGTCTCATCGAAATAGTATTTCATAAATTGAAAACATACCAGTCATAATGTCTGGTTGAGCATCGGCCTTAGCGCGGCTCATGAGAATTCGACCCTTCGGTCTCCCAGAAGTAGCTGGTGTAAAAGCTGTCTTCTTCTTTTCAGGACATACATTAGACTTATGTCCCGGTTTCCGACAAGTATAGCACACAATTGGCTTGTTGAAACAGCCAATACCTGGATGCATAGGCAGCTTGCACCTAAAACAGATACGACCCTTAAGATCGTTGTTGTTGCTCGGGACGAATGGACGGTTACTCTGAGTTGCTTGTCCACTCTGAACATTCTTCCTCTTGTTTAAGTAAGAGGAGGAAAAGGAAGGTCGAGAAGTAGGATACAACGGTCCTTTGTCATGGAAATTTGGCCTTGGATTGAAAGAGGAAAAAGAAGATGGACTCTTCATCTTTGCCCCATCACTAAAGGCCTTCATGGAGTCCTCGGCCCGAAGGGCATCGTCATACAATTCTCCGAAAGATGTAGAGCTCCTCCTTACTTAGCTTTGGAGCAAAGCACTTAGCTTATTACGATAGTAAAAAGCTCTATCTTCATCATCCTTGATGAGTCCTGGCGCAAAACGAGCAAGCTGGTTGAATTGAGTGGTGAAGTCTTGGGTCATCAAATCACCTTGCTTGAAATCTATGAATTCTCTGAGTCTTTGCTGATTGAGCTTCATGGGGTAAAATCGGTCCTCAACAAGAGACTTGAAACATTCCCACTCGAAATTGATTTCTAGGATAGCAGTGGGATTGGAAATAGACCACCAGTAGTCTGCCTCCCTTACCAGGAAGAACTGAGCAATCCCTACCTTGTCCTCTTCAAGGACTTGGTAATAGTCGAATTGGTTCTCCATCTCTCGAAACCATTCCGAGAGCTCGGTAGGGTCCGGCTCACCACCATAAGGCATAATATTGCTCCTAGCAATTTGGCTAGCCACCCAAGCATAGCCTCCTTGGCAATTGTCTTCTTTACGAGGAGGGACCTGGTTGGCACTAACAATGATATCTTCTACACGAGGTCCACCCATCTTCATAAGAAACAAAACAAATTAAGTTACTCCTAACAATTAGCATAAACAAATAGACTACAACATAAATCCTAATCTACCCATCCTACCATTCTATCTCACAAGTTTATTATTTTATTAAGGTCCAGTTATTTATACAAGGGTACACAAACGTGCGTCGGGAGCAAAAATGCTCTGATACCAACTGTGACACCCTCAAATTTGCGGAAAATTAAAACAATTAATTTAAATAAATAAAAGATGAGAATACGTTTCTAATAGGTTCACTTTAGTGAAAATCGGTAATTTTTAAAACCGGAACCTACTATTAAATATATTCATCAAAACAAAGGTGTCTTAATAAAAAGGTTCATAACAAAAGGAAATAATATTATACATAAGAAATATCTAAAACGGGAGACATGTTTCCCGTATAAATACAGAACTAAAAGAGTGTATAATAATATACAATCCTAAGAACCGAATATAGGTCCAAGGTAATACTTTACTCGCTAGCTCGTCAATGTACCCAAG
>JAIUZE010003333.1:0-17455 GCA_022085475.1 Heliosperma pusillum | reverse complement strand
CCAAACCCGTTGGATCAAACCGGCTAGAAACAGAGTCTTTATCACATAGACATAAAATCAACATATTCCTTACATGTTATTTTAATAAAACTTCTAACATGTGAATTAGATTATATTACACCCAAAACCCCGTTTGACTTAAAGGATATTAAATTAAACTACGGTCTCGTCTTATAATTTCTAACATGTGAGAAATAATAATTTAATGAAAAACCTTTTTAATTAAATATTTTACTTATTAATATTTCTCGCTTGCTAATTATTACAAAACGCGATAAAACTGACGATAACTCAAAAACCGTCACAAGTCCCAAAGTGGGACCCACGGGCTGAGTTGGGCCGGACCCACATGGGCCCGATTTGGGCCTTACGGCCTGATTTGGGCTAAAGTGGCTGTTTTGACAATTTTAGTAAAAACCGTTTCTAATTAATTCCCGCATGCTTATCATAATTAAAACCCGTCAACACCACAACATAACAATCAAACATCGACACAACCCAAAGACCAAAACCCGGACCCCCCAATGACCAACCCAGACCGGCTGGACCGGCCTGGACCGGTCTGACCAGCCTGAACCGGCCGGTTCAGCCACCACCATAACCGGCCACTTCAATGGCCACCACAACAACCACCCCAAATTAATCCTAACATCATTTTAATTAACAACATCCCTTTTTAACATCCAATTCAACCATCATGCATACAAAAATCATGATTATAATTAAATCATACTAACATGTTTAGAACACTAACATATTAAAAATTCCATACAACATATAAATCATACTACTTAACATGTTACTACTAAAAATCATTAGTAACCATAATATGAACTAAAACCTAAGAAACTAAGGCTAGGTGACATTATATCGTCGAGTAACTCGGAATCGTTACCTTAGCTAGCTAAAATCAAGTAGCACCAAAATAATAAGAACTAAGAACATAAGAAACCCGTCTTCTAGTCTTCTCCTAAAATATACGAGTCACCAAACTCGTCTTCAAAGTCTTCCCCTATAAGAAATGACAAGAAAAACATTATTAGAATTAAAACTTTGATTTTCCATAATTAAAGTGTTGAAAACGATTTTGACGGAATTGAAAATAAACCGTACTAGAAGATGGGGAGCGAAGAGGAGATCCTAGAAATATAAGTTAGGACGGATTTAATTAAGACATGAAGGTTTTATGAAGGTTAATTATGCATCAGACGATTAATACCGTGAAGAACGCGAAGAACGCTCAAGAACGATTAAAGAAAGTGATCTTTTGATCTTAATTTGATTTGTTGAAAAATGAAAAGTTGTTTGTGAGTAGGAAGAGTGGATGAGCCGTGTAGTTATAGGCAAAAGTGGATGTCGGGTTTTGAAATTGCTGTTACGGAATTGATTCGCGTTTAATAATTATATTACGGTAATCGATTAAATATAATTAGCGATTAAGTTAATTGAACTAAATATCAAGATATTATGTTATTATAAGGAAAAGAAAGAAATATCAAGCTTAAGAGAGGAGAGAAAAGAGACGTGAGAAATGAAAAGAAAACGGGTCTGTTTTCAAGCGATTGCGGAATTTAAGTTGACAGACCGATAAAGTTACAAATATCTTAGATATTTTTATTAGTTTAATCATATTAATTAAAAGATCAAATATGAGTGGAAAATAGGTGACATGGGGCGTGTGAAATGGGTAGGAATCGGGTCTTATTTTGAGCGATTTGCGTAATTTAAACGGACGGATCGATAAAGCTACAAATATCTTAGATATTTGTATTAGTTTAATCGAAACAATTAAAATATCTCAAGTGAGTGGAAAACGTGACATGGGCCGCGTTACTCATGCCAAAGTCGAGTTTCGATTTCGTTTCGCGCTTTACGATGAGTCGGGAATAGTTAAATGACGTTCGGTTAAAACCGTAAACGTTATTCTTTAAATTCCGAATAAATTCAAAATAATTATATTAAATTATGATAAATCATAATAAATATAAATAAAAATAAATCAAAAATATAATTTTTTTAAATAAACTTTCGGTCTTCAAAATCGCAAGACGAGTCGGGAAAAGTCAACGAAAGTCAAAATCGACTAAAAAGTCGGGAAAAGTCAAAAATGACTTAAAAGTCAAAAAAAGTTTATGACGACTTAAAAGTCAATAAAAAGTCAATGACGACTTTAAAAAGTCAAGGAAAAGTCAAAGACGGTTTAAAAGTCAAGAAAAGTCAAAGATGACCAAAAACGGTCTTTTCATGAAATCTCTCAAAAATTCCAAATACGAACGCGGAATTTCAAAATACGACTCGGAACAAAATTCCTATATTAAAAACTTAAGTTCTACTGAAAAGTATCCATAAGCTATTGCTTAAGCAAATTGGGTACTTTTCGGGTTGTTACAAAGGATCTTATCGATATAAGATACTTTCTAAATGCCAAACTAAAATCTTCTATTCCATAATAGATTTTGATTTTAGCATACATGTTGCCCTCTTTCATCCAGTATTAAAATCCAACCATTTCTTTCAAAAGGTAACACGAATACGTTACTCACAATGAGTGATACGTCATTCACGTGGAAAACAATTTCTCCCACTGAACTTCATGTCTTTACATGATAACTTTAACTCCCACTTAACTTCATGTCTATACATGACTTTAACTCCCACTGAACTTTTCTTATATCTCATAATGTAAAAGATCATCATAACCTTTTGGTAGAAACCAAAGGCTATGTGTCACGTACACATCTCATTCCAAATCCCTATTTGGACATGTGGTTTTGTTGTGTATCTTGTACACACCTACCGTGAAGTATTTCACTGATAATTTGGATCTAAGTATAGTTACGCATTAACTTAGCTTTTGCAGACATCTTCATGTCTATCCATGCAACTATAATTGGACAAGTCCAAATACATCATTTCTTTGCATAGATTCCATTTAGTTTCATAAGTCTCTCATGTTAGAAAATCGAATTTTAAAATTTCTAGGTACTTCCACTTCATAGATCATAATCTTATAATTTCAAAAACATTTTCTTTTGGTCTCGTCACTAGTCCTAAGGATTCACCTAAGAACACTTTCTTTTGGTCTCCTCACTAGTCTTGAGTCTATCCTAAGAACATTTCCTTTAGTTTCCTCACTAGTTCCTAACTAGTTTTACGTTGTGGCTTATTTTCTCCCACTCAATCTTTAGAAAATACACCTATTTTCTTTAAAGATAGCCTTATGAGGCACAAACAATTTTGTACTCACGCTCATGAGGGAGGTAGAAGTATCACAACATGACCTTAAGTGATCTACTAAAGACTTTATTGTAAAGACATCGAATCTTAGCTTTGAGATAGACTAGTTCTATAAGCTAAAGAGGTGAACTCATATTCATGTCAAATACCATCTTTATAAGTGGTGTAGCCAATTGGTTTGGTAGATTCTCTATTTTGAGTTCAATAACTCAATTTGACTTAACAATTGATCTTTAAAAGTAAGAATCGAATTTTTAGTCTTTTATGAAATGATCCAATCATCATAATACTAATAATTTGATCAATTTGAGTTTATACAATTTATGTTGTTCAAGTAGAGTATAATGACAAGTTTTAGAACTAAAAAGTTTCAACAAACCGAGTGACTTGGGTTGAAAACCAAGTCACCAAATATTCAATTACAACAAATAGTTCTTGAAAATAAATTTTCCATGTCCAACAAGGAAATTAAAAGTTCTAAACTACCATAATACAATCAAAAGGGGAGACAATCTCGAGGCCAAGCTTCCTTAGGTCTTCAGCCATGGGTGGCTACCTTAGCTTCCCTTGAAGAGCCGTCTTAGGCTTGCTTGTCCTTGCCTTTATCCTTGCTAGGATGCCCTAATTACAATAAAAAGGGTAAGAATCACAACTCGTATCTATATACCAAAGTTGAGATCATAACATAAATGATAGGGATGAAAAATTACCAACTGAAACAATCTTTCCAGCTTTGATATCTCCTAGATATTTTAGGGCAATTCTTCTTCCAATGCCTTATGTCATTACAATAATGGCATTTGTCCTCATTGGAGGCACCCTTCTTGGGCATGGGTGAGCTATTCTCAATAGCTTTATCTTTTCCCTTGAAGGTTGAGGGCTTCTTCCCTTTACTACCACTTTTTTGAACTTTCCCTTACTCTTATTATTAATATTGAGCACATCCTTGGAGGTGCTAACATTTAGCCCTATGTCTCTCTAGGCTTGCACAAGCATCATGATGCATGTATTTTATATAGGCTTTTTAGCCCATTTATGCACGCATTTCTATGTCATTTAGGTGATGTTATGTCACTATATGCCCCTATTTGGCTACTTTGTACTTTCATTACCATTTTATAGGTACAAGTTGCGTAGTAGCGGAAACCGAGCCAAAACAGTCCACTTTGCATGCATTTAGGAGAATGGAAGGAATGGAACAGAAGCTCTTGCATGGGAAAGCGTGAAACCGCTCACAATCAAATCCAAAGCCATGACCAACACTACATGCTAGGCCAGAAGACCTCGATCGACTTTATCTTTGGTCGGTCGAGGAGAGTTGAAGTGAGGAAGACCTCGATCGAGTTGTCATCTGCTCGATCGAGGGGTAGCTAATGAAGAGTTGGTCGATCGAGAGGATGAAGTCCTCGATCGACCGATATCCTCGAATAAAAGCCTCGATCGAAGGGAATTTTCCCTCGATCGAGTGAAATCTATTACGGGCCTTGAGTCCATAGATTAATTATGTTAAAAGTCGTGTTATGCATTATATAAGACTCTTATTTTCGTCATTAGGGAGAGGATTGATTATTATAAACTACTTGGGAGACACTTATCATTCATGATTACTTTCTGAACTTTATTAATCTTTCAGTTTATATTCGGGTTTATGATCGACGCGGATTTGTTCTTTACGGCGGATTTGCTAAGATTGTAAAACTCTTTTCTCTCCTTTATTCTTAATCATTGTTTTAATCTTAATTACTGTTTACCTTTCTTAATTGCTGCGTCATTGCTTTTTATGCTTGTTAATTACGATTATATCATGTCTAATGTCATATATTCAATCGTCTTTATTGCTAGCATCATTAATAGTATGAGTAGCTAATTCCCTTGTATGTTAGGATGAGGAAAGCTGTAATAGAGGCGTGATAAGATAAAGTATTTTGGTTAGTCTTGAATGTGAGAATCAATCTAAGCAGTATAATTGAGGTTAGTCGAATGAGTGCGCAGGAGACTAGCTAGGTAGTTAACCCCGACCTAGATCGAGAGATTGGAAGGGAAGGCTTGCTTAGAATTGATAGGTGACTCCTAAGAGAGCGAGAGTTAATTTGGAAAATCCCTAGGGTGGTTTGAGACCGAGAGGAGAAAACCATTGCCCTTCTCATTGACAGATTGACTGACTTAGTTTACCCGTAGATGCCGATATTGCAGTAGACCGAATCCTAGCATATTTCCCTTTATCTGATTTATTTCGTGTTAATCTCTACCTTTATTTCTCTTCCTTTAAATCTTTTTTAGTTTAGTTAAAACCAAATCAAAACCCCCAGACTGTGACTGACAGACTTAGATTACAGTTAGTTAATTTCCTCCCTGTGGAGATCGACCCTACTTCCGCTATCTTCTTTAGTTAGTAGACTTAGGCTTTTATTTTTGGTGTATAATGACTCGCATCACATCTTGTGCAATTCATGAAGAGATGTTTTCATGTTTTGCATATTGTAGTTTACCCTAAACTGCAAATATGCTTTAATTTTCCCCAAGTAATGTAAGACTCGGTCGATAACGAGTTGTTCGGGAATGGTCACCCCTTGCAATTTAAGAGTCCCAACATGCTCAATCAATTTGAGTACATGATGACTAACTTTTTGGCCCTCTTTTAGGTTCATGTCGAAAAACGCGGAAGCCGTCTCATATTGAATGATCCTAGGAGCTTGTGAAAACATGGTCACAAGGTTGGCATAGATCTCATAGGCTGTGCTCATCTTTATGGCACTCCTTTGGAGATCGGCCTCCATAGAGAAGATCAAAACATTTTTGATCGCGGCGGCTTCCTTTTGGTAAGCCTCATAGGCTCGCCTTGCGGTGGCGGTTGAACTTTCATTAGGTGTTTCGGGATAGGCTTTGGTAAGGTAACGAAGCTTTTCGTCACCCCTTCCGCGGCCAAGCGGAGTTGCGCATCTTAATCGCCAAAATTAGCGCCTTTTGTTTTCTAACTTGCATCGATCCATAAATGATCGAAGCCATGAGACATTCGTGAGAGTTAGAGCATTGGTGGTGGACGAATTAGCATTTGCCATTGCGAATAAACAATATGACTACAAATTTTAAAGACATAAAGGAAATGTCAACATTTATCATTTTAAATACTTGTAAACATTTTAAACAAGTTTTAACATTTAAATAGTGACCTCTACCCAACTATTATAAATGATTCCGAGATCCAAATTCATATCAACTTGGGCACGGTAAGCCGATTCATCCATTATTAACATAATTCGGTGGATTAACTCTTTAATCGATTCTACATTAGAACTCTCGGTCGATAATATTACTTTAATATTTATCTTAAGCACGGAACACATGCGGCTACGGTCGCGAATACTTCCGTTGAGCTCAATCCAAATTTCGAAATAATAACCTTTATTACCCCACTTACCCAACGTAACAAGTTTAGCACCCCGGTGAGCCGAGCCTACTTCCTTGCGAAATTGGGATTCATGGGTTCTACATTTTGTAAGGCTTGATCTCAATTATTTCTTATGAGAGGTTATGTCAATTTATTATCTATCTCGTTTAAGTGAACTAAATTGATGAATTATCGATAATTGTAATAGACATGGTCGAATACTCGATGAAAAATGCATGTCATGTTATGGCGATTTGGCAATGCATGCAAAATATATTAAATAAAATGCAAGCATAAAAGTAAAACTCCTAGTATGGTCTTTCCTAGAAAAGAAAATCATATAATCTATTACAAATTCGGAAACCAACCCCTTTGGTCCCTTGAACTTCATAAGCACGCCTCCCAAGGTCACCGTCTCTCTCGGAACTCCTTTCCGAATGACACCGTCTTTGAGAAACTCCGGTATTACAAATAATTACAAAATATATAATAAAATTACAATAATTTCCTATTATACATTTGTAAAATAAAATAATAAAATAAAAGTGATACGAGATCACAATAAATTACAATCGAATCAATATTCACTTACATTCCGGGTAATATCGATTAAAACTAAGGCCATACAAGAAATAAATTACATAATTCCAAATTTCATAAAACAAAATATGACATTCATAATAAATATGCAGCATAATAGTATGTATAAAACATGCTCATTTTAAATGCCAAAACGCCCTATATTACAGTTTATATCGAATATAACCCGGTTTTACGAAAATGTGTGATATTAACACTTTAAAATCACCAATCAATACATAAATCATATTTAAGTCAAAGTTAATTATCCCAACTGATTTATGACTCAAAAATTAGTCATCACTCAATTTTTGACAATAATTCAACTTGTTGTTATTTAATTGCTCAAAATTAGACTTTAAAATCATATTTTAATCAAATAAATCAAAATTTAATTACAATAATTTCAAATTTCAAATTTTAAATTTTTTCACATTCTGGAACATTTCCGTGACACTCATAATGTAAAAAATCATGGTTAAAAAGTTCGAATCGTTTTTGAGAAAAATCGGTAGCGCTTTATCGGTTTTATCAAATAAAATACATAAAGCATATGAAAATTAATCAAATTAAATTTTAAGCTCAATATCTGAAATTTGGGACATTTATTCAACCAGGAATAATTTTCTCATAAGATAAAATTTTTTTTAGCTATATTTTCTAAATAAGTCACTATTTATGCCATTTTTACATTAAAAATTTATAAATCGTGCTAGACAAATAAAGTTACTCTCAAATTTTCCAGCCTAACAAGAAAACATGCATGTGACAATATTATAAAATTTCATGGTCAGATTCAAAGCGGAAGTATTTCTAACCATTTAACCTTTATTTATTCCAGTTTATCATATAAAACTCATAAATCATACGAAATAAGTCCACTTGACACGAAATTTTACATAAAGTAATTAAAATATATGTGTGATATTGTGTAAAAATATCTAGGTCATTAGTTAAGTCTAACTAATTTTAGCATTTTAAACATCATTTTACTCATTAAAATGTAATAAAAACACTAAAAATCATATTTGAGCAATATAAATTTCCATAAATCATCAAAATGACCTAAAATCATATTAGGGCCAGAATATATTGACATGCAAATAACTTTGTAATTTTATCTTATAAAACACAAATAACTAGTTTTCTTTAAGTTACATTAACCCGAAAAAACTATAAATCGATTATGCATGCAACAACCAAAGCTCTGATACCACTTGTAAGTTTCTTAATCTCGATATTAGACATTTCTAATATCAAATCATTAATATTTTAGACTTAAACTATTTGGACCTT
The DNA here is from genome assembly GCA_022085475.1 of Heliosperma pusillum. Taxonomy (NCBI): domain Eukaryota; kingdom Viridiplantae; phylum Streptophyta; class Magnoliopsida; order Caryophyllales; family Caryophyllaceae; genus Heliosperma; species Heliosperma pusillum. The sequence goes on along the minus strand of JAIUZE010003333.1, from coordinate 8,955 downwards.
ATGCATGCATAACATTAAAACAAAGATAAGAAGAAACATTTTTCTTACATTGATTTAAAAGGATTTTGGGCACAAAATAGGACTCCTTCCTACTTTGTTCTTGAGCTTATAATATTGGGGATGAATTTCCAAGTTCTTAGTATAAGAACACTCCTTCCGTTGCACCAAGACAATACCCAAAACTCTACAATATTATTACTACAAGTAATATAGTAGTAGCCCGTAATTATATATTTCTAATAACTCTTATTACTACCCTTAGTAATTTTATTAGAAATTTTATGAACTCGAGTTTTAAGAAAAAACTTCTCAAGTTGTTTCTAGTGTGAGAGTATGATATTAAGAGAGATAAGCATGCATCTTTCTTATGAGATGAATGAATACAAATAAGGAGAAAGATTTCTCCTAATTAGAAGAGCATGACCGGCCCCTTCTAGGATAGTGGGAGCATGCCTTTGCTTTTTGTTCTTAACAAGAAAGTAGCTTAGGTCTAGGCTGGATAGGTTATGATTATGTTTTAATTCTTAATTAGAACAATAATCAACACCTAAACACTACCCTATCTACCCCAAAACGTGTGCACCATGTATAAAATAGGTGTCCATTTTATCTTTGTAATTTGTCATTTGTCACATATGTGACATGTGACATGTAGCATGTAATCTTTGCTTATAAATGTACATTTAACTAATTTAAGTGCAATTTCATAACAAATAAGTTAGACTTAAAATTTTAAGTCACATTTTATAATTACATGTAAATAAAATGGGTCATCTCTTATTTGGTTAATATAATCTACAACAATTTGTAATTATAATCGACCAATTTTGCTTATCTCAAATGTTTCATAAACATAATGCATTCTTAGTAATATAACAATTAAATTACTACAATGAATCTTATTTAATCATATTACAATAAGATATTTTTCTCACTTACAATTTAAACTTGGTTCAATTTAAGGGATTAATTAATCTGTATCACTATACAATTAATTAATGTACATGATTAGGGAATTCTCCTTTAGGTGTGACCTCAAGGGATCAACTGATCACCACCGTCATACGACAGTAACGTCAAACTCAATTAAGCCAATCATTACCAATTTATGTTGACCAGTTGACTATAATATTCATCATCCCTTCGTATTCTTATTTTTGAGATTCAATTATGTGATCGCACTATTGTTGAGGACATTCACTCCAACAGTGCACTCCTACAAAAGCACAAAACCCAATACTACCTCGCATAATTACCCATCTACATCACCATCAACAAACATCACCAACACCATCTTCCATCTTTTACACGAAAAAAAAAAAACAAAAGCTCACACATCCATGGCTTCCACACGGTCTATAACCAAAAACACCAACACCCCAAACTCCAAACCACAAACACCTTGCATGTCTACCAATCCATCACCACAACCCAACCAAAAATCACCCAATTTGACCCAAACCGAGTCGGGTTTGGTGCTTGAAGGAACTAAAAGGCGTCGATTAAACAAGGGGAAGAACAAGGTACAAATAGATGCTAGTGAAGACATCGAAATCACGGAAATAGAAGGGACAAAACGCCATCTGTTTCGCGAGTTTCTACCCCAAGCAACGGCATCCGGACTTGATAAACTACGATTGACTAAAGAAAAACGACAATTGGTTAATCAGGTTGCAAAATATGGTATTCATGGTGGTCAGATTTTCTACCCCAAGTAATCTTGGTGTGAAAAATATCTCGCCTTGAAATTATTCAACGATTTCTTGAAATTTCAAGAATGGGAGCATGTGTCTCGGTGTCTCGGTTTACGGGTCCTATCTATCCTATCGAGGTAATTCAATTTTATGCTTCTGTTTCTTTGAAATCTGGAGTCTTACATGCCGTGGTGAATGGCCGAGAAGTTTCAGTCTCTATCAATGACTTTTGTACTCTGTTTTTGGTTCCTGATGATGGAGCCAAAATAAACCCGAGTACGTCATGGGATGAGTTGTCGGACACGGCCAAACTGAATGTTAAAAGATATTTTGATGATAAGGCAACTTTGTCTAGTTGTGTGTTGGCGGAAACTTTTTCACAAATCATGAATTTTTTCTTGAATTACTTGTGGAATACCATTGTGCCGCGTCGGGATGGTCGGGACAAGGTTAGTTGTTATGCGATGATGATTGTTAAAAAGTGGCTTGAGGGTGAAAGGATTAATTTGGCTTATCTTGTGTTTGCTCTGATTTTTCAAACAAGTTTTTCCGTGACGGAGGACAAGGCATATACAACCTTGGACCTTCCTTATGGAATGTGGGTGTCTCGGGTTCTTGAGGCATAGTAGGTTGTTGATTCGGCTAGTTATGGAGTCAATTTAAAAGATGATATGAATGATACATACTTGAAATTTATGAAGATGCTAGTCGTGGGTCCGGAATTGGTTTTTCAATCCAAAGTAGGTTCGGTTGATGTTAAACCGAATATTGTTGATTTTTCGGTTCTTGAAACAAAATTGGATTTGTTTATGGGGAAGGTTATGGAGCGCCTTGATGCGCAAGATAAGAAAATTGATAAGGTGGTTGATAAGGTGGTGAAAACCGTGGCATTGGGGAGTCTAAGCTCAAACTGTGACCATGGTGGGTCGGTTGTGAGTGGTGACTTGAAGGCTTGGATGACGGAGGTTAATGGTTGCCTTGCTAAAATTGAGAGGAATGTGGTCGATGTTAGGCAAGAATTATTTAGGCAACGGGATCGAATGCAATTCTTGGTTAGCCAATGAGGTGCATTGGTGAAGAGTGGTGTGGAAATGCGAGATGGAATGCACACTATTTATGATGCAACGGAAGCCTTATCCATGAAGGTTCGGAACTTTGATTCATGTCTCACCGCACAAGCTAATCATGTGAAGAAGTACTTTGATCGCCTTGACACCATTGAGTACCATACCCGACCCGGCTATATCGACCCCTCTATCCCTCGTCAACCCAATATACCTTGATTTTGATCGTTTTGATTTGTTTGTCCTTAAACTACTTATCCTATTGTCCATTAGGCCCATTTTAGCCTACACTATATTCGTCCCATTGGCAATTAAAACTTTTCTTAGTGGTTTGTAGTTTAATTGACATTTAGTACTTCATTTTGCTTGCTATAAATCGTTAAGTATTGTGTATTTTGCATATCTATTTCTTGCCTTGGAGTATATTATTCTAGTCATTTTATATCCTTGTTTTTGAATTTTCAATGATGCCAAGAGGAGGAAGAAATGATATGATTAGAATCTTTGCTTAAGCTTGCTCCTTGTCAAGACCCGTTATCTCTTAAAGTCTTTCAAATTATAACTATGGCTAGGTTGTTATTTTATTGCGATCAACGTACTAAAACTGTGGTAGTATTTTGTTAAGGGGGGTCTATACTTAGTCACAATCATAAGAGAAATCATAAGAGACTTGTTATCATCAAAAAGGGGGAATTTGTTGGACCTATTTTATAGTTTTGACAATAACAAGTATTTACTTGATAATGTGCTTTAATTGATATAATATATGCATGTAATTGTGTGCTTTAGTCTTATCATAGCTAACAACAATTACAAGAAAGGAGATCAAAGTTAAAGGAGCTTAAGGCAAAACTTTGAAGATTTCTGTGAGACAAAGTTATAGGATCTTGAGGTATAACTTTGGAAGTTCATATGCAAAGTTATAGCTACTTTGGTTATAACATTGAAGAAACAATTCAAGCAAGATCTACTTCAAATAACACAAGACTCAAGATGGAGGGTCTTTGAGATCAAGATGAAGAGATGATCCATATACTGAAGATCTTTGTGAAGATTAGATAGTATAGGTCGTCATTCGGTAACTATTCCATCAGAGTGATTTTATGTTTGTAAAGTTATAACTATTTCACTTATAACTTTACATACTAAGCTCATAGTTATAGCTATTTCACCTATAACTTTGGATGATAAAGTTGATGCATGATTTTGGAAATAAATCTTTTAAATGTTTTCAAAAGGAGAAAGAGTATTTTTTATATTCATCAAAAGTTTTAATAGATAATGTATTTATGAGATTATATTGGTTAGTAATACAACTTATGAGTTGTCATGCTACCTAGGGTTTCTAATACATTCTACGTCAATTTGTTGTTAACCTAATAAGACCACCTAGTGATTGTGCCACCTAGGGTTTCGTGAAACCTAGGGTTTGTGCCTCATAGTGTTGCGTGATCATAGGCAAACAACTAGGGTTGCGTGATGATGAGGAAATCACCCTCTATGGCACGTTTCCTTGTTTGTATCAACCTAAGACTCTAATAATATCTTTACAACAATATTTTGAGATATTAAAGATAAATATATTTCTTAAAGAGAAAGCTAGGGTTTTACATTTTATATCTCCTATGCTTCTTCTATAAATACTCCTTCAATCTCAATCATTCAATACGAATTTACATACAATTGAGAGAATTTTACAAATTGATTTTAAACAAACTTTGAGCAAAATATTTATTATTTTTATTGTTTGTTTTTTGAAAAAAGTCGTGCATCAATTATTGTCAATTGCTCGCGTGAAATACGTTATTGGATAATAGTACATCACATAATCTTACTTATTCTTTAACGACAATCTTTGTGAGTTATATTGTACTTTCTTATTAACGTAAAATAGTATAGAGTATTTAGTGATACTCACCTTGAGTTATAATCATAGTTGATTAAACGAGTGGGTTGATAATTTTTGTAATCCGTAGAGAGGTACTAAAGATTATTAATCGAGAATAGTGGACGTAGGTTTCGACTTGTGAAACTGAGCAACTTCTAAAATCTCTTGTGTCTCTCTTTACTTTTTGTTATTTCGTTACTTGCATATTACTTTGATTAATTAATTAGTTGATTTTAATCAATAAAATCAAATAATTAATTACATATCATAAAAGTCGAAAAAGTGGGGCTAGTTTTTAATACTCAATTCACGCCCCCCCCCCCCCCCCCCCCCCCCCAGACTCTACAGTCTGAAGCTTCTGTTGTTATGGTTTTACATCAATGTTGTTGGCCCTATTGATGTTGGTACAATGCTCAAGATTAGGAGGATCTTTGGGTTCAAGAGGCTTCTTTTTTGCTCACTTGTGAATGCGGTGTTTTATAATGTCCGGCAGGTCACAATTTTTTGCTATGTTGATAGGTTTGTCACTACTCCATGGAGGTTACTGTCTAATATCCAAAAAGAATGCAGATTTCATTTGATGGGTATGATGAATAATGGAATCAAGTAAGATGACTTAGCGTACTGTAATCAAATTGGTCTCATGTAATCTGATTTCATGTTTCATGTTGAATGCTTATTATGCTCTCTTGTATGATTGGATGTTCCTAATTGTCATCCTTTCTCCAATTAGTTTGTAATAGGTGCTTGTCTCTATTTTGAGGCAATGGTTTTTTAATGATTACTTACATTTTCACCCAAAAAAAATAGTCTTCAAATTACAACCCAAATCTTCTATATAAACTAAAGGGAAGACTAGATCTAATAGTAACTAAGTAAAAATAAGGAGTAATAATGACTAATTTATGAAAGATTGAAATACTAATTAGGAAATATTTCTTGCTAATAATTAGGGTTCTAAATATATGGCGCTGTGTTGAAAATGGGTTAAGGAAAGGGTATTTATATTATCCCCTCAATTTAGATGTCAAAAAAGGAAGAAAATTTCAAATACGGAATTCCAGCCAAAGGGGGTGGCTGCCGGCGGCCGACTGGCGCCACGACCAAGGTCGATTTTGGCGGAAAATTGAAAATTGGCTAAGCGAAGGTCCTCTGTCGGTGGTCCGGCTACTGGCTGACCGGCAGGGACACCTCTCCTTTTCTTCTTTTCGTCTTCACGGGGGGGGGGGGTGGCTCAGGTGTCGGTCGACCGGCTGCCGGTTGGCCGGCCGACACCGAGTCCTGCTTCTCTTTCTCTTCTTTGTGCGTCCAAGTAAGAGGGTCAGTGGTGCTTGGTTGGTTGGCCGACCTCCGGTGGTCGGCCGGATGGGGGCCCCTCCTTCACTTTTCTTTTCTTCTTCTTCTTCTTCTTCTTCCATTTTTCATGTTTAGTAACGGTTTCTCCCCCCTAATTCCGTCTTGCCTTTTCCTTTCCTTATTCCCTACAAAATGAGACGGGAATATATATTATGGGAGTAGACAGAAAAAGGGATCAAAAGCAATGAAACCAACGCTAAATACGCGTCGAATAAGGTAAAAATAAATGAGAATAAAGAGGAGAAGCTGTCTGTTTAGTTTACGGATCCAATACTTAAGAGAGGGAGGGGGTGAATTAAGCACGTTAAACGACAAGTAGCACGGACTTGTCATCATCAACAAACATGGTTCAACACTGTCCAAATTAATAAGAGAGGATCCCTTGACACCCTATAGGCCTTGTTTGTCAATTGCGCAGCTCAGCTAGGGTTGGAGAGTAGGAGGAGTACTAAGAAAAGGCGAATAATTAGAGAAAGCTCTTGTTTACATTATCATATAATTGCAATAGTTTGCAATACATTATGAGCTTTTGATTTTTATCCGAAACATAAATAGATAAGATAAGTGGAAGACGGGAGAAGGAGAAAATCAAAGAGTTTATGAGGGAAAGCGGTTTGATTTTAAATGTTATACTATACTTTCACATTTGTTTTTATCTTTTCTTTGTTTATCCATGAGTAAAATCGTTCAAAGCTATTACTTATTTTGCTGCCATGTGGAATGTTTTGGCTTAATTTTGTATTCAATTTATAATTTTTTTATTTAATAAAAGACTAAAGCGGTAACTAATAATCGAAATAATTGAGGATTCTTACCCTAATGGTTGAGACTCTAGACTCATATGGCTATGGGCCATAGTTTTAATTTTGATACATATCATAGGGATTTAGATATTCTTTTATTTCTCTCTTTAACGTTATACAAAATCCATTTTTTATATATGTCATTTTTTATTTTTGATATACGAGTCTTGAGTATTTTTTTATCTAGAAATTATCTATTAAATCTTTATAGTATTATATTATTATAATTATTATTATTATTATTATTATATAATAAAAAGACAAGGCAAATGAACACATTTCCATTTTAACAAACCACAGCATCATTTATTATATAAAAAGAAAAAGATGAGTAAATTAATAGCACTAAACACAAATTAGAGAACAACAAACCTTACAATTTGGGTTTTTATTTTAAAGTAAACTATAGTATAACATTTAAAATCAAAGTAAATACTAAAAGTTAAATTTTGGGGTTTTATTGACAAAATATATTATACGGCAAATAAAGTTCACATCACATCATTGTAAATTTTATGCTGTTTATAAATGTTCTACCCTGTTTTTTATATACCCTTCATTTTCAATGAATTGGATACATAAGGAGAGCTTAAAACATAATGTCTTAACATAGTTTTTCATATAACGTCCTCAAATATTATAATAGCGTAACAAAATTAATAGATTGTACTGCATGATAAGATAAAGCACCCTATGTAATTGCTTTGAAAGTCGTGTTATCCAACAATGTGTATAAAATACATTGTTATGTGAATAAAACATCAAAAAACAATGTGCTACTACAAGTGGGAAACAAAAAAAAATAAAAAAGATATCATAAAAAAATGTATTACGGTAAAGAAAAACACAAACAGTTAAACTGATTTTACTCTACACAAAGACTTTATTTTCTCTAGAAAAATGCACAAAAGCGCATTACCACATCATCAACCCACCCATCCCCTTATAGCGCACCACTAACCCATCAACCTCTTCCAAGCACACCATCAACCAGACGCAATCCTCCGAGGGACTGGCCAACCACCTGCCCGTCTCGGTCACTGATCAGTTATACACTATCATTTGCACCTTTATCATCGACATGCCTTTTAAACCCGACTTCTACCATAACCACCGTCTATCAAAGCAGACCTTAAAAAATTTCAAACCCTATATAAAACCGGAAATTAATGCTAGAAAACGTACAAGAAAACACTTATTTGATTAACAGATAATCAGACAGGCATGTTTAGTTTATCTCGCGATTTATGACATTTCGTAAGTCGGTTATTAAACGATATATCGAATATTTATGTTGCCCATTTTTATTGTCATCTATGTACCAATGCGGTCGTTTTAAAATTAAATAGAGTAGATTCGGAGTCTGAGTCTAAAACCGTCTCCCTTTTCAGGATCCCGTCACGTTCCAAGACGGAATATTAAACCATCAAGTAATATTTTATTAGTCTAACAGTTCGACACTTAAAACAATCTCTATCTAATAAGATAAAAATATATCTCTTGCCCCTCGGAATTAGCAATCACGCGTATTCTTGTGATAGGAAGAAACCTCCTTAGAAAGGACACACAAAGTGTGCCTCGACTAAGAGTCTGTAACACCCGGAAATGTACCCTATTTTTCTAGTAGAAATATTTTACGAAAGCTTTTCAGTAAATTTAAGTTTTAAATTAAAATTTTAAGTTTCGAGTCGAATTTAGAATTTCCGAGTTCGTATTTGGAATTTCTGCGAGATTCCATGAAAATCCCGTCTTAAGTCGAGTTTGACTTTTCTTGACTTTTGAGTCGGGTTTGACTTTCTTGACTTTGAAACCGTCTTTGACTTTTTCCTTCATAACTCACACTACTCCTTCCTTAACCTAAATTTCATTCAACTCATAATCAAACACAACTTTTCTTCCTCCTTAAGAAACTTTCCCTCTTTGAATATCGATCTTAGAATTGTCGTAACTTCTTCGTTACTTGATAGAATTTACGTAAGTTTGTCTTATTCTTCATCCCGTACCTTCCTCTATCCGTATTGATAATAAAATTATCGTCTTTCTCGCTTTTTAAGCTTTCCGTCTTTCTCAAGATGAACTTTATTCATCTTTTTACGATCTATTTGTAGGTGGCGACCTCCAAGATCCCGACAAATACTATTTCCTTATAG
>JAIUZE010003332.1:0-16259 GCA_022085475.1 Heliosperma pusillum | reverse complement strand
ATCGATGCGACCACTGGCTCTCGGAGTATCGGTGCGACCACGTGAGCCTCTCCCTCTATCGGTGCGACCACGTGAGCTTCTCCCCCTAGTAACAGCTTGGGGTCTACCGGTGTATGCTCGTATTTCTAGATGAACGGTCCTCATAAACTGCCTAAATTCTCCGGTCATTGCAGGGTCATCAACATCCTCAAACTGTGAGAAGCGGTGAATAAGCGACTGACCAACCTGCAAAGTAAACGAATAGACAGTTATATTAAAATTGAAACACATTTATATGAATACACATTAATATTAAAATTAAATATATATTAAACGTACCGTAGTCGGAAAGTGGGACCTCGATGTGGGCATCTCATCACTATCACGGGAAACATTCATCACATAAGGATGCGAATGTGTACTAAACCACTTCATATATCCTTGCGTGTAACATGTGGTGGGTGAGCGGGCAATGAACGCCTATCCAAATGTACTCTGTGAATTTTCCAATTATTCCACGTGTAGTCCAACATCGCACCGTCATATTGCACATCATATGCAATCGACTTAACTGGACGGTAAGCCCTGTCAGTGGGAGGCATGGGGGGCGGGATGGTCTGCATGTACCCAAATTGTCGAAGACATCTCTCAGGGTAGTATGGCTCAACAATATCGATAAATCTCAACAACCCCTGATACGCGGTACTAGGGTGTTCAGTCTCGGGATTCTGAGGGTACGGTCTCCAAGCTACCGACTCTATAGGCAACAAATCCAACTGCTCTCGGTAGGAGACAAGTGCTCTATCCGCCTCAGCGCGTGGTATGGAACTGGTAGACCATATTGAAGCCCTCGGAGTACCAGGACTTGTTACCAAGGTCGCCATCGGCCTAAAACAGGGAAAGTACTCGAAGATCCACGACTGCAACAAGGTCAAACAACCACACAAACCCTTACAATCAGCCCTCGAAGCAATACCCATCTGCCTATATAGATAAGCCAATGTGACGGCACCCCAAGCATACTTACTAATGCTACGAACATCTCTAAGCATCGGGAATATGTAAAGTTTCGTTAAACTCGATATTAGACACTTCAATATCATTAGACATTTTTTTAGTTAATCTAAACAAATAAATCTTATGAATGATAATAGATATAAAAGAAGAACAATTTCTTACATTGATATATGAAAAATGGGCACATATTTGAACTCCTTTCAAATTATTGATCTTGAGCTACGTAAGATGAGGATGAATTCAAGTTTTCAACGTAGAAACTCTCCAATTAGTTGCACCCAAGACTACCCTTAATCTCTACAAGATAATACTACACTAGTATTAAATGTAGTAACCCTTTAAAATGATCTAATAACTCTTAATACTACACTAGTATATTATTAGAGAATATGAACTCTAAGTATTGTGTAAACTTCTTAAGTTTAGTGAGATGTTAGAGAGAAGTAGTGATTTTGCATAAAAATGAATTATATGAGATAGTGTAGTATAAATAAGAGGAAAAAGAAGCCTTATTTGGCTTGCTCAAAACCGGTCACACACACACACACCCACATGGGTGGGGTGTTGTCATTTTCACATTGTTCTTCACAATGCAAGATTGAGTGTATGGGTTATTATATTAATGATTTGTTCTAATTCTCAATTAGAATAAAATTACAAACTAAAATCATACCCATTATCACCACAAAACCGGTGCACCCATATAAAATGGGTGTCCATTTTATTTTTGCAATTTGTCATTTGTCACAAGTGTGACATGTGACATGTAACATGTAATTAGGCTTATAAATGTACATTTAGCTAATTTAAATGCAATTTCATAACAAATAAATTGGACTTAACATTTTAAGTCACATTTAATAATTACATATAAATAAAATGGGTTATCTCATATTTGGTTAACAGAATCTACAACAGTTTGTAATTATAATCGACCAATTTCACTTATCTCAAATGTTTCATAAACATAATGCATTCTTAGTAATATAACAATTAAATTACCAAAAAGAATCTTATTTAATCATATTACAATAAGATATATTGTTTACTCACATTTAAAACTCTGTTCATTTTAAGGATAAGTAATCGTATAAACTATAAATTAATTAATGTAAGGATTAGGGGATTGTCCTTAGTTGTGACCTCAAGGGATCAACTGATCACCAAAGTCAACGACAGTAACGGTCAAAATCAATAGAAGGCAGTCGTTACCGATTTATGTTGACCAGTTGACTATAATATTCATCATCCCTTTGTATTCTTATTATTGAGATTTAATTATGTGATCGCACTATTGTGGAGGACACTTACTCCAACAATCTCCCACTTGTCCGAGACAAGTGTGCGTCACCAATTCTCTTGTCCTATTACAAGATCTCCCACTCAATGCAAGGTGTCTTGCAGGTCGTCCTTGTATTTGATCATATCAAGAGTGGTTTCCTCGATCTGGAGAGTAATTGTCTGACCGGAATTATCTACCATAGATACCTTCCGAGCGTGGCCACACATTTTCAGCTTACTCCTCCTCGAGTGGCCTTGAGATTTAAAAACAACCCTGACAAGGGGTGGACAATTCATATCGCACTATTCCCTTTGCATAGCCACAGCTCATCATGACCCAAAAGATGCCCATTTGACCCCAGTTACGAAGGTCGTAGAGCATAAATCAAAGTCACTCTGAAACTGTGCCACCTTAGGCGAACAGTCTTTAGTCAAAGAATTGACTCAAAAAGAATACTAGTAGCTCTTGCCACGACCAGGCTACAAGAATTGCCAGAATTCTATAAGCGGTCACTGCCCGACAGATTGTCTCTTACAGTCTATCTATGTGATTGACTTGTCATCCCTTATGACCCTATGACACTTGAACTTGTCGTCAATCGCACCACAATCTAGTCACTTCGAGATGTCATCTCATATAAGTGACTATGGGCTAATGCTATGTTAAACCAGTCCGCTTTAATGGAGTCCAAAAATTGTCTCTACAATCCATTTGGATATAACAAAGCACAAAACTGAGTTTATGAAACTCTAACGATAAATGTGATTATCATATATGAACAATCAACAAAATGTTATTGCTTCATATCATATAATCTAAAGTTTATTTCGTCCATGACAATTCATGACGATCTTATAAAATGCAATAAAGGCTTGAGTAGTGAATATACCATGTATTCATTTATTCCAACCTTGTTAATTGCCTTTTCCTTCCATCCAACGTTATTCCTAATAACATGAATTCATATATGTACATGTCTAGATCTCTATCTAGTGTTGGGCTTTTTAACTTGAAAGATGCTCCCACTTGTTATCATGATAACTGATAGGTATTTAGGTGAAGGGATCTACTATTAGTTCCTTTTAAACCACCTTATCCTCATCATAATGTACTAGGTCTCTATTTGTAGAATTTATAATGATTGACTCTTCAATCATTCTTTTAGTTATTCGCTTCTATTATAACAAAAGTACGCCTAAGATTTCGATAAATCCTTTTATAAGTTTGGAAATTTGGGTTTGTGTAACCCTTACCACATTGTCAAATTTTCTCTACCAAACACAAGAATGTATCCCTAGTCCTCTTTGAGAACTCTACGGATGTTCTCGTAGGCTATCCAATGACTTTCATGTGGATTATTTTGTTTTAGGCTTGTCATGCTCCCAGCATACAATTCATTTAGGTATGTGCATGTAATGGCATACATGATTGGTATCATGTGATCAACAACTCTTAGGTTCAGTGGATAACTATGACCCTTTCATAGTGATCCCACTTTTATCAACATAAACAACCTATTTATCTTGTTGAATAGATTAAGGATCTTATCGATATAAGATACCTTTTAAATGCCAAGCTAAAATCTTCTATTCCACAATAGACTTTGATTTTAGTATACATGTTGCCCTCTTTCATCCAACATTAAAATCCAACCACTCCTTTCAAAAAGGTAATATGAATATGTCACTCTTAATGAGTGAAACGTCATTCACGTGGAAAATAATTTCTCCCACTGAACTTCATGTCTTTACATGATGACTAAACCTCCCACTTAACTTCATGTCTATACATGACTTTAACTCCCACTGACTTTCATGTCTATACATGACTTTTCGACAATTCGAGTGAAACCTTTCTTATATTTTATAATAGAAAAGATCATCATAACCTCTAGGTAGATACATACAATAGGCTTGTGTCATGTACACATCCTATTCCAAATCCCTATTTGGACATGTGGTTTTGATGTGTATCTTGTACACACCTATTATGAGGTATTTCATTGATGATTTGGATATAAGCATAGTTACGCATTAACTTGGCTTTTGTAGACATCTACATGTCTATCCATGCAACTACAATTGGACAACTCCAAATAAAACATTTTCTTTGCATAGATTCCATTTAGTTTCATAAGTCTCTCATGTTAGAAAATCAAATTTATAAAATTTCTAGGTGCTTCCACTTACATAGATCATAATCTTATTATATCAAGAACATTTTCTTTTGGTCTCATCACTAGTCTAAGGATTCACCTAAGAACGCTTTCTTTTGGTCTCCTCACTAGTCTTGAGTCTAACTTAAGAACATTTTCTTTTGGTTTCCTCACTAGTTCCTAACTAGTTTTCCGTTGTGGCTTATTTTCTCCCACTCTATCTTTAGAAAAATACAACTATTTTCTTTAAAGATAGCCTTATGAGCCACAAACAATTTTGTACCCATACTTGTAAGGGAGGTAGAAGTATCACAACATGACTTTAAGTGATCTACTAAAGACTTCTTTGTAAAGACATCGAATCTTAGCTTCAACATAGACTAGTTCTATAAGAGCTAAAGAGGTGAACTCATATTCATGTCATTTACTTTCTTTATAAGTGGTATGGCCAATTGGTTTGGTAGATTCCCTATTTTGAGTTTAAAAACTCAATTTTGACTTAGCAATTGATCTTTCAAAGTGAGAATCGAATTCTTATCCTTTTATTATAATGATCCCATCATCATAATATTTATATGATCAATTTGAGTCGATATAATTTATGTTTTTAGTTCAAGTAGAGTATAATGACAAGTTTTAGAATGATAAAGTTTCATAAACCGAGTGACTTGGGTTGAAAACCAAGTCACTAATATCCAATTACAACCAAAAGTTAATAAAAGGAAATAAACAAATTTCCATTGTCAAACAAGGAAATAAAGAGTTTCTAAAACAACATCACAAAATACAACCCAAATAAGGAAGACAACACAAAATGAGACCAAGCTTCCTTATGTCTTCATCCATGGGGCTACTTTAGCTTCCCTTGAAGAATCTTTTTAGGCTTGCTTGTCCTTGCCCTTGTCCTTGCTTGGGTGCCCTAATTACAATTAAAAAGGGTAAGAATCACAACTTGTATCTATATACCAAAGTTGAGATCATAACATAAATGATAGGGATGAAATTTTACCAACGGAAACAATTTTCCCGGCTTTGATATCTCCTAGATACTTGGGGCAATTCCTCTTCCAATGCCCTACGCCATTACAATAATGGCACTTGTCCTCGGTTGAGGCACCTTTCTTAGGTTTGGGTGAGCTATTCTCAATAGCTTTTCCCTTGCCTTTGTAGGTGGAGGGCTTCTTCCCTTTGTTTGCACTCTTTTTGAACTTCCCCTTACCCTTGTTATTGATGTGAAGCACATCCTTGGTGGTGCTAACATTTAGCCCCATGTCTCTCTCCGCTTGCACAAGCATTTTGTGCAACTCGTGGAGAGAGGTTTGCATATTTTGCATATTGTAGTTTACCCTAAACATCACATATGCCTTTATTCTCCCCAAGGAATGTAGTACACGGTCAATTACGAGTTGTTCGGGAATGTCAACCCCTTGCACTTTAAGAATCTCGACATGCTCAATCAATTTGAGTACATGAGGGCTAACCTTTTGGCCCTCTTTAAGGTTCATGTCGAAAAACGCGGATGCCGTTTCATATTGAACGAGTCTAGGAGCTTGTGAAAACATGGTCACAAGTTTGGCATAGATCTCATAGGCCGTGCTCATCTTTATGGCACTCCTTTGGAGATCGGCCTCCATAGAGAAGATCAAAACATTTTTGATCGCGGCGGCTTCCTTTTGGTAAACCTCATAGGCTCGCCTTGCGGCGGCGGTTGACCTTTCGTTAGGTGTTTCGGGAGAGGCTTCGGTAAGGTAACGAAGCTTGTCGTCACCTTCCGCGGCCAAGCGGAGTTGCGCATTCCAATCGGCAAAATTAGCGCCATTCTTTTCTAACTTGCCTCGATCCATAAAGGATCGAAGCCATGAGACATTTGTGAGAGTTGGAGCATTGGTGTTGGATGAACTAGCCATTGCGATTGTACAAAGTTAACTACAAATTTAAGACATAAAGGAAATGTTAACATTTATCATTTTAAATACTTGTAAACATTTTAAACAAGTTTTAACATTTAAATAGTGACCTCTACCCAACTATTATAAATGATTCCGAGATCCAAATTCATATCAACTTGGGCAGGGTAAGCCGATTCATCCCTTATTAACACAATTCGGTGGATTAACTCTTTAATCGATTCTACATTAGAACTCTCGGTCGATAATATTACTTTAATATTTATCTTAAGCCCGGAACACATGCGGCTACGGTCGCGAATACGTCCGTTGAGCTCAATCCAAATTTCGAAATAATAACATTTATTACCCCACTTACCCAACGTAACAAGTTTAGCACCCCGGTGAGCCGAGCCTACTTCCTTGCGAAATTGGGATTCATGGGTTCTAGCATTTGGTAAGGCTTGATCTCAATTATTTATTATGAGAGGTCATGTCAATTTATTATCTATCTCGTTTAAGTGAACTAAATCGATGAATTAACGATAATTTTAATTGACACGGTCGAATACTCGATAAAATATGCATGTCATGTTATAGTGATTTGGCAATGCATGCAAACATATTAAATAAAAATGCAAGCATAAAAATAAAACTCCTAGTATGGCCTTTCCTATAATAGAAAATCATATATTCTATTACAAATTCGGAAACCAACTCCTTTGGTCCCTTGAACTTCATAAGCACGCCTCCCTAGGTCACCGTCTCTCTCGGAACTCCTTTCCGAATGGCACCGTCGTTGGGAAACTTCGGTTTTACAATTAGTTACAAAATATATAATAAAATTACAATAATTTCCTATTATACATTTGAAAAATAAAATAATACAATAAAAGTGATTCGAGATCACATTAAATTACAACCGAATCAATATTCCCTTACATTTCGGGCAATATCGATTAAAACTAAGGCCATACAAGGAAAAATTACATAATTACATAATTCCAAATTACATAAACCAAAATATGACATTCATAAATTGAAAATATGACATTCATAAATAAAAATGCAGCATTATAATATGTATAAAACATGCTCATGTTAAATGCCAAATCGCTCTAATTAACGGTTTATATCGAATATAACCCGGTTTTACGGAAATGTGTGATAATAACACTTTAAAATCACAAAACAATACTTAAATCATATTTAAGTTCAAGTTAATTATCCCAACTCATTTAGGCCTCAAAAATTAGTCATCACTCAATTTTTGACAATAATTCAACTTGTTGTTGTATAATTGCTCATAATTAGACTTTAAAATCATATTTTAATCAAATAAATCCAAATTTAATTACAATAATTTCAAAATTTGAATTTAAAATTTTTGTACATTCTGGAACATTTCCAAGACACTCATAATGTCAAAAATCATGGTTTAAAAATTTCGAATCGGTTTAGAGAAAAATGGTTGCGCTTTATCGGTTTTATCAAATAAAATACATAAAGCATGCAAAAATTAATCATATTAAATTTTCAACTTTAGATCTGAAATGTGGGACATTTATTCAACCAGGAACAATTTTCTCTTGACATCAAAATTATTTTAGCTATATTTGCTAATTTAGTCACTATTTATGTCATTTTTACATTAAAAATTCATAAATCATGCTAGACAAATCACATCAGTCTGAAATTTTCCAGTCTGACAGGAAAACATGCATGTGACAACATACTAAAATTTCATCATCAAAGTCAAAGCGGAAGTATATTTTATAAATTAGTCACTATTTATGCCATTTTTACATTAAAAATCCATAAATCATGCAAGATAAATTACATCAGTCTGAAGTTTTCCAGTCTGACAGGAAAACATGCATGTGACAACATACTAAAATTTAATCATCAGATTCAAAGCGGAAGTAGTTTTAACCATTTGACCTTTATTTATTTCTTTTTATCATATAAAAATCATAAATCATACGAAATACGTCCAGTTTACACGAAATTTTACATGCAGTAAGTAAAATGCATGTGTGATATTGTGTAAAAATTTCAAGGTCAGAAGATAAGTCTAACTATTTTTAGCATTTTAAACATCATTTTACTCATTAAAATGTAATAAAAATACTAAAAATCATATTTGAGCACTATAAATTTCCATAAATCATCAAAATGACCTAAAATCAGATTAGGACCAGAATATATTGACATGCAAATAACTTTGTATTTTTATCTTATAAAACACAAATTACTAGTTTTCTTTAAGTTACCATAACTCGAAAAAACTAAAAATCGATTATGCATGCAACAACCTTGGCTCTTGATACCGCTTGTTAGTTTCTTAAACTCGATATTAGACACTTCTAATATCATTATACATTTAGTTTACTCTTAAACTAAATAAATCTTATGCATGCATAACAAAATATAAAGGAAAGAACCATTTCTTACATTGATTATGAAAATATGGGCACAATATTTGAACTCTCCAATTAGTTGCACCCAAGACTACCCTTAATCTCTACAAGATAATACTACACTAGTATTAAATGTAGTAACCCTTTAAAATGATCTAATAACTCTTAATACTACACTAGTATATTATTAGTAAATATGAACTCTAAGTTTTATGTAAACTTCTTAAGTTTAGTGAGATGTTAGAGAGAAGTAGTGATTTTGCATGTTTCTTGAATTATATGAGATAGTGTAGTATAAATAAGAGGAAAAACAAGCCCTATTTGGCTTGCTCAAAACCGGTCACACACACACACCCACATGGGTGGGGTGTTGTCATTTTCACATTGTTCTTCACAATGCAAGATTGAGTGTATGAGTTATTGTAGTAATGATTTGTTCTAATTCTCAATTAGAATAAAATTACAAACTAAAATCATACCCATTATCACCACAAAACCGGTGCACCCATATAAAATGGGTGTCCATTTTATTTTTGCAATTTGTCATTTGTCACAGGTGTGACATGTGACATGTAACATGTAATTAGGCTTATAAATGTACATTTAACTAATTTAAATGCAATTTCATAACAAATAAATTAGACTTAACATTTTAAGTCACATTTTATAACTACATGTAAATAAAATGGGTCATCTCATATTTGGTTAATATAATCTACAACAGTTTGTAATTATAATCGACCAATTTCACTTATCTCAAATGTTTCATAAACATAATGCATTCTTAGTAATATAACAATTAAATTACCAAAAAGAATCTTATTTAATCATATTACAATAAGATATATTTTTTACTCACAATTTAAACTTGGTTCATTTTAAGGGATTAATTAATCTGTATCACTATACAATTAATTAATGTACATGATTAGGGGATTGTCCTTTAGGTGTGACCTCAAGGGATCAACTGATCACCACCGTCATACGAGAGTAACGTCAAACTCAATTGAGCACATCGTTACCGATTTATGTTGAACAGTGACTATAATATCATCATCCCTTTGTATTCTTATTATGAGACTTTAATTTATGTGATCGCACTATTGTTGGGACACTTATCCAACAGAATATGTTTGCCCGAACCCTATCACTAGATTTGTCAACAAATAATGTCGAACTCAATAAGATCATCAAGTAACCCTGAACCTCAGAAGCCACTCTTCGCTTGCACCCCTCAACCAACTCTTTCAAATCTTTTTGTAAAATCAAATTTCCCTTGTATATCTTTGCATCATTACCTTGTTCCCACTGCTCTCTTAACTTAGCCTCCGTCATAGCCAACAACTCCGACATACCAAGCACGGGATGTGCCATATCAGCCTCAGGTATGCTACAAGAATACCCATCAATACTAATCCCAAGGATCTCCGCAACATCGTGCAGCAGTATCGTCATCTCACCCCATGGCATGTGAAATGTGTTGGTGTCCGGCTGCCACCTCTCAATAAATGCACACAACAACGGCATGTTCAAATTTTTATGCATAAGGTCGGGCAAATGATTAAGATCCGATTCCACAACTATCGCGCGAACCTCATCTGACAAAATCCACTTACGGAGCTCAACTAATGATCTTTCTCTAGTGTATTTAGTCAACAAATGACGCTCAAAGCTAGGCTGATTCCATATAACGTAAGAAATGTGTCCACCAAAACTCGGAATCAAATCCGGTACTAAAGGACCCCCCGGTGATGGCCCCCTCAATATCCAGCTCGAATCTTTCCCCCTAGCCCTTACTTTCCTACGCGGTTCAACAACTGAACTGCTAGACCCCGAATCATAGCTCTCAAACCTACCCTGCGGCCCCCGCATAACCCGAAAAACAGAAGTCGCCTCCACATTTGTCCCCTCAACATTACCCGCCACCTCATTATCCCCCTCATCATTTCCCGACCCTTGATAATTTTGTTCCTCTTCCTCAAGTTCTCTCTCGAACTGTTCAAACTCCCCTTGATAAAAATCAGGCTCATTAGGTATTTCTCTCGACCCAATACTAGTATCTCCAATCCTCACATTAATTTTTTTCCGACGATATGATGCATGAAGTTTAGACCTACGGTCATCATTTTCCGACATCTGCATTATACAAATTATAATAGAAAAACTAAACATTTAATTACATAATACAAAAAACGTAATTACAATTGTAATTAATAAAAGTACGTAAATATATTATCAAACATTTAATTACATAATTCAAAAAAACTAAAAGTACGTAAATATATATTACATAGTAAAAATACGTAAATATAAATACATAATAAGACAATTTAAAAAAAAAAAAAAAAAAAAACCGGAAAAAACCGGCCCATTCGTGTGGATTACACGAATGGACCTGGGCCAATTCGTGTAATCTACACGTCTGGGCCGTGGCTCATTCGTGTGGATTACACGAATTGGCTCAGGTCCATTCGTGTAATCCACACGAATGAGCCATGGCCCAGACGTGTAGATTACACGAATGGACCTAGGTCAATTCGTGTAATTCACACGAATGGACCAATTTCCGTTTTTTTATTTTTTTTTTTTGTAAATTTAAAAATAACAACCTAATGGGCTCTAATCGTCACATGCTTTCTAATCTACGTCAACCTATAAACTAATCTATACTAATTGAATAAAAAAAGAAGAAAGATTGAACATACCTTGTACAAATGAAAGAAGATTGAAAGGAAGATCAACAAGAGATGAGAAAGAAGTTTGATGTTTGAAAGGAAGAAAATAGAATGAGAAAGAAGCGATTTTGAATATATAACGGTTTGAAACAGTTTTTTGAATTTTGAATAATGAAAATTGAAGCGATTTTGAATTTATAACGGTTTGAAACGGTTTTTTGAATTTTGAATAATTTCTAACGGAAAATTTATGACGATTTGAATTTTAAAATATTAAGACGGAAAATTTATGACGGTTTGAATTTTAAAATTTTAAGACGGAAATAATATCCCACTTTATTATATGTTGATCAATTAATGATAAAGGGCAAAGAAGTAATTATGGGGGGCGGGATGAGTAAATTGGGGGGCGGGGTTTAGCAATGCCCTTTCTTAAACCCAGACGGGAAATGAGGGCTGCGAAACATCGTCGACGTTTTATAAAACATCGTCGACGTTTTTTAAAAAAAAAGACCACTACTACCCTTTTCTCTCCTTCCTCTCTCTAACTTTTTCTCTAAAATTAAAAAATCTCATAAACTAATTTAAACAACTTCCACAAAAATTTGAAAGACGGTTTTCATATAACATTAAACGGTGGTCAATGGCGGACAATGAATCATCGGTACGTTATGCAAACCTAACTTAATTTTTGTTTTGTTTCTTTAGTTTTCCATTAACGTAAATTTGAAAGACGGTTTTCATTGCTTTCTTTGTTAGTGTTACGTTACGAGCCTATGACATTTGTTGATTCTTGAACACCCTTTTGAAGTCGATTTATACTTTTTATGCCGAATTCATGAATATTGATATGATTTTTGGACGATTTAGGGTAGGCAACTCTATATTGGACGTTGATATGGGGAATCAACGTCCAATATAGACGTTGATAACCACTGTTGACGTCCCATCTAGACGTTGATACCCCATATCAACGTCCAAGGTGGACGTTACCTTCGTTGATCAACGTCCAAAGTGGACGTTGGTTCCCAACATCAACGTCCAATATGGACGTTATGCTCTATGTATAACGTATTTCCTAGACGTTGACACCCCATATCAACGTCTAGGTTAGACGTTATTTATAGGGTTCAACGTCTACAGTGGACGTTGAACTAGTGGTGCAACATTTTTTTGAAGTTTACTTGCGTATTTTCGTGTTTTCGTGTAATTTGTCGTGTTTTTGCACGGTTTATTTAAGTTTTAATGTAATTTCCGCTTGTAAACAGGGTTCATTTGAGGAATTTGTCGATAACGGGTTCGATTTCAACCCTTTATTTGTGACGGATATAGTTTTTGAGACTCGTGACGAAGCGTTCGATTGGGCCCAAAAGATAGCGTTTGATAATGGGTTTGCATTGGTGAAAGCAACTAATGGAGCGAAAAACCGTAGCGAACCCGACTTGTTATCTTCATATTTGCGTTGTTCTAGATACGGGAGGCCACCGGAAGAGTATGATCCCGATAATCCTAGGAAAAAATCGGTTCACCTAAATGTGATTGCAAATTTCGTATTCGAGCCGTGCAAAACAAGTTTCGGGGTTTCGACGATAAATCCATAATACTTTGGAACATTGTGACCGCCGATGGTTATGGGAAGCACAACCACAAGTTGGTAAAGTACAAGGATGGACATAGGCATTTTGCGGGTTTAACTGAAGAAGAGAAAGAGTATGTGAAACAACAAGTCCGGGCCTCGATTCCCCCGAGAGATATTAAAAACGGTCTTCATCAAAGAGCCCCGGAAAAACCGCAACCCTCAAGCACCCAAATATATAGTGAGACAACCAAGCTTAGGCGTGAAATGAGAGGGAATCGAAATCCCGCTCAACAAATGTTGTCCTTAGCTGTAGAAGCGAAATATGTGCATTGGCATGAGAAGAACCCCGAGACATGTGAGCTTTCTCATGTTTTCATGTCTCATCCGGAAGCCGTGAAGCTGTTTCGTACCTATCCACATGTTGTGCTTATTGATTCGACATACAAGACCAATGTGTACAAGATGACACTCGTTGAGCTAGTTGGTGTCACACCATGTGGATCTTCATTCTTGATTGCTTGTGTATTGATTCCTTCTGAGTCGGAAGATGGGTACAAATGGTTATTGAAGAAGTTGGGAATGCTTCTCGAGTTCACCGAAGCATCTATTTCAGCGTTTGTCACTGATCGGGAGTTGGGTTCGATCGCGGCTCTACGGTCCGTCTATCCTCTTACACCTCACTTGTTGTGTCGTTGGCACTTGAACCGTGCTGTTGAGAGCAAAGCACAATCGTGGTCAAAGCATGAGTGGCGCACAAAGCAAATCATGTGCAATGAAGAGCACGGTTGGAATGGAGTGATAAATGCTACTACCAAGGAAGAGTTTGAGTTGCGTTGGGCCGCCTTTTGTAAAAATTGGAAGGTAGTGGCGACTTATGCGGCGAAAACATGGGGCCCGTACTCAACAGGGTTCGTATTATGCTACACGAACCGGTATTTCCATCTTGGAAATACGGCTACTTCCCGGGTGGAGTCCTCCCATTCTCTTTTGAAGGCTTGGTTGAAAAGCTCTAGCCTTACCCTTGATACCATGTGATCCCGTATTCATTCTATGCTTGAAGGACAACACTCCAAAATAAGAAAAGAGCTCGAGGAGTCAAGAACTAAACCTCGTAATACGTCTCATTTGTTTTCTTTGTTGAAAGGAAAGGTGTCCTTAAAAGTTATCGGGATTATGGAAAATGAAACTAAGAGGGGAATTGAGTTAGGGATCGGGTTGGTAAATGGATGCGGTTGTGCTTTAAGAACTACTCATGGCTTACCTTGTGCTTGTCTCTTGGTTGGTTTGAAAAACAATGATGAGAGAGTTCACCTTGATCAAGTTCATTCATTTTGGAGGACATTGGAGTATGGCAATGATGACAGAATGCCGAAAAACGATAATGATGCCTTTGAAGAGCTCGTCAATGAAATGAGGAGTGGTAATCCGGCAAGTAAGAGATCTTTTATTGAGAAGATGCACACCTTTCTTCATCCGGAAGACGAGTACGTATTGCCACCCCCTGTTAGAGAAAACCCCAAAGGTCGACCAAGAGGATCTACTACTAGGAACAAGTCATTTTTTGAACATGTAAAGAGGAAGTTTGGGACACCTGGTTCAGATGGATCAACGACCACTCAACAAACAACAGTTGGTGATTTTGATGAGGTGAGGGTCGGTGCACCTTTGGAATTGGCTTACACTAGGGGTCCTTTGTCAAGCTGGAATAAAAGATGGGGGGTCCCGGAGGAGTTGTGGTGTTTTTTTGATGGTTGGGTGAATGTAGGTGATGATGGTCATTGTGGTTTTCGAGTATTGTCTCATGCTGCCCGGGGTCGAGAAACTGACCATCTAGTGATGCGAGAATGGTGTGCTCGAGAGATTAGGGGTTTTGAGGTGTACAAGGATTATTTTGATGCGACCTACGTCACAAATAATGGTTTTACTATGTTTGACAACACTTTGAGGCGCATTGAATTTTCCAACAACACCGGTTGTGGTCAAGAACATTAGATGCATGACGTTCATCTGTATGTTTTCGCATCGTTGTTTAACTGGGCAATTTGTGTCATAGGTAAGGCCCCGTCTAGTCCGAGTACATGGCAATGTAGTACATTTTTGCCTTTAAGAAGTTGTCCTGAAAGTCCGGTCCCATATGGTGTTTTGTGGATTTTAAATCACCACCAACATTGGATGCGGTTGCATTGTAGTGGACCACCTCAAGAAGTTCCAATGCCTCCAATAGAGATGACTTGGGCGGGGTATAGAGAACAAAATGTTGCACACTATGAAGATTTGTACAAGACAAATTTCGAAAACTGGCACACATGTATGGGAACGACACCTAGAGTGCGTCGCACAAGAAGGGATAAGTTATGATTGTTGTACTTGTGTAATTGATGAATATTTATGTATTATTTTTTCTTCTTTTATCTCAATTTATTTTTGATTAAATAAAATTGACAATACTCGAATCAAGGTCACATAAGTTAAAGTCTTAAAATTACATTACATAGAAGAAACGATTAAAATACCCATGCTGCAAACCAAATGTGACTACTCAACTGACGACTTTAATAAAGTTCTGAGCAAAATATGACTACTCAACTGACGAATTTAATAAAGTTCTGAGCACGATGTGACAACTCAACTGACGACTTTATTCATTAATTAAAAACTCAACACAATCATTAGGCGGTCGAATAGTAAGGAAAACTCGTTAACTATCTCGTTAATTTTATTTTGATAATAATTCACTAGTTGTATGTTAGTCATCACCATGATTAAAGTATAGGATAGTAGAGGGAATAATAAAACAAACAAGCATGTGAATTATAATGCGGAAATAGGTAGTTTTAAAAACTTTTATACATGCAAGTTAAATAAGACGAGGAGTGTCAAAATATTACAACTAAATGCGGAAGATACAACAAAGAGACGGGGTCTCTTAAAATGTTAGCAAAGAACAAGTGTTTAGCAAAACTAGCTAATATCGTCTAGAGGTGAAAACTTCCAGGGACAACGCCCGCTAGCTCACACCCGAACCCCAAAATATCATATCCAAAAGTCATCCAAGCAAGCAACCTGTTCATTCATGAAAAACATGAACGCCACAGTCAGTGGGGAGTAACTCCGGGTTCTCCCAGCCATATCACATCAAACGTACATATAAGGAAATACAAAAGTAAAGCATGCATAAATATATATACATGTGAGTTGCGATAAGAATATATAGGCAATTCTATAGATAATGATGAGATCATGTGGAAATCAAATCCGTAACCATC